>JAUELC010077238.1:0-12164 GCA_031471745.1 Cryptochiton stelleri
GATGGCTTGACTATACCCCCCCCCCCCCCACACACACACACAGACAACCCCCCTCCCTCCCCCACACACACTCTATACACTTGACAGGTTGCAAAGAAATTTTGACAAAATGCTAATTTGTCTAATTTATGATTTTTGTAAGTTGCAATTCTGTGTGAGTATGAGTTTTCAAAGTGATATGCTGAATAGTTACAAATTTGTGGCATAAACAAACAATTTTGATTGGTAGCTAATTTAGGTAGAAATTTTCATAAATTGTGTAAACAAAGTTTTACATTGCACATCTACACAAAAAATGAATTTCAAAGTCATATGTTACATTATAAGTGAGATATGGCTTGGACAAAACAAAATATGACAGCTAATTAAGGTAATTTGCATAATTTACGTGAAAATTTGCATAATTCCGTGAAATGTTTTCCACGCTGCACATCTGCATATAGAGACAAAAGTCACAAATGTAGTATGCAAGTTTCAACAGCCTAATCTAAATAGCACCCAAGATATAGCCCGGACAAACTTCCCCAGACGGACATACGTACGGACAGACGGACAGAAAAAATAAAACCTATATGCCTCCCTCATACTAGAGGGTGGGTATAATAAGGCTGTTCCAATTCTGTCTATCTAAATGATGATTAGGAAGATTGATGTACAGTCTTTTGTTTGTTTGATTCGTGTTTGACTTTGTACCCAAGGGTATTTCACGTATATGACGATGGGTTATCCATTTCTTACTCTGCGGTACTTAATACGGTGGAAAACAAGGGAGGAAAACCTTGTAAACACCACCACCTGTGATAGCCTAAGCCACCTCGTGTGCCTCCTTCATATACCTGTGGTCGTTTGGGGGACGAACCCTTACGATACCAGTCTACAGGTAGATGTTAATATAACATCTCTCATGTATAGCACTCGTGAGATCTTGTCAACCTACATTGTTAAAATCCAGTTTTATTGAGGAACATAATTTAAGTAACATGCTCAATCTCTAACAATGAGTTCTCTGAGATTGTTTTTTTGATTAGTGTTTTACGAGGTACTCAAGAGTATTTCACTTATACATGTATGACAGCGGTGTACCTCAAAGGTAAAGACTGATGTGTCACCTCCAATGGTGATTGTCCATCCATAAATAATCAAAAGATGTATAATTGATTAGTGTTTAATGTCATACTCAAGGGTATTTCACTTTTATGATGACTGATTACCCACTTCTTACTCATTCTTACTTTAACTTAATACATTTGAAAACCAAGAGGAAACCTCGTAAAAACCACCCCCGTGAAGGCCGGAGTCACCTTAAAACACAGATTTAGCAGGTCTATTCTGATAACACCGTATGGTTACATGTTTATTTATTACTTATTAACATGTGAATAGAAATGCCAAAATGGTAAACGTTTTATTCTAATCATAAGTGATTTTAGTCAATTAACAGAATTTCACTTGAGTCAGAACGGGCTTTGTGAAATCCACCCACAATGCCCCACTAAGATGATATTAAATGTTTGTTTCTACCTGTTAGTATCTCTTGCAATGTCTTCATACACACTCTGAACACCAATCTCTAGACGAGTGCAGCCATACTTCAACATGTCACTAAATAAATAGACACACAAAAACAAAATCAATCTATGAAAGTAAAACTTTATATCTTCAGATTTTTTTAGAAAAGTTTCAAGATTTTTTCATTTATTTTCATTTTTTTTATATTTAATACTTTGAAATTTTATGATAAAATAGATCAAGGGATTTAAGCCTCGTTCACACCTAAATAGGGCCTTGGGAAAAGTCAGTCCAGACTGGCCACTCTGCTGTCATCATTCACTCAAGCGGTGAACTTGTCTATGTCACATGGAGCCACGCTAGTTAATCTAACCGACCTCACGAAAGCGACCTTGAAATTATTTACTAATTACAGTCTTCAGCCCTAAAATACTGCTATAAAGCAAGCCTTTAGGAATCTGTAAATTGGGTATTAACACACGAATAATGAGTACTGAAATGTCCTTTAAGTACTTTGGGTGAACTCTAAGCCATACATGTAGTTGTGGACTGTTAAAACGGCCACATACTGTGGCACATTGCTAGCAATTACTGATTTTGTATCAAAATGAATTATGTGTATGATGTATGATGTGATACTACAGGATTTATTTCTTTAATTATTAAGATAGTAGTATTTGTCTCTCGAAAGTATTTCTGATTGCATACTGTAAACTATATATTTTTTTATTTTTTTATTTTCAGGGCTATATCCCAACTAAATTGGATGCCCTTCATGCCAGAAAAGCTACTAAGGGGATTATAGAGCACAAATTTGAAATCCGTGGAGTGCCGTTTCTGTTCGTGGACGTCGGTGGTCAGCGGTCACAGCGACAAAAGTGGTTTCAGTGTTTTGAAGAGGTCACATCTATCTTATTTTTAGTATCGTCCAGCGAGTTTGACCAGGTTTTACTGGAGGATAGAAAGACAAACAGACTTGAAGAATCATGTAATATCTTTGAAACAATTGTAAATAATAAGTCCTTCTCCAAAGTGTCTATAATCCTCTTCCTGAACAAAACAGACTTACTGGAAGATAAAGCTAAACATGTGAACATTAGTGATTACTTTCCGGAGTTTGAAGGGGATCCCCACAAAGTGGAAACCGTTCAAACGTTCATCTTAAATATGTTTGATGGGAGACGACATGAACAGAACAAGCCTCTTTTCCATCATTTCACAACGGCAATTGATACAGAAAATATCAAGTTCGTTTTCCAAGCTGTTAAAGACACAATTCTGCAAGACAATTTAAAATCACTTATGCTTCAGTAAATGTATATATTATATATGATGTTTTAGAACTCAGTTTTGTGGAAAATGCTGACATTTTTGTTATTTTATTCAATAATGTGATTCAGTGAAAATATTTTACGTTTCTGTGTGCATGTTAATGAATGGTACCCACAACATTCGTATTTCATAATGCCTTTTTGAATTGTTTATGGGGAACTCTGTATTGGCAGGATCCAAAATAACTGGTGTTGGTGAAGTCCCAAGCTCATGTACATTTACACGTGATGTGCATGTTCACATCCAGTACATATGCACAATGTGTACTGTACTTTTTGGCACACGTACGTGTGAGATATATATCATTATATGTTAGTTTATGATTAATGGGCAGCATATCAAAACTCTATCCTCTGGACGTCACTCTTATAGTATTCAGAAATGGTCACAGATTCCATATATTCTTCAGTTCAATATTTTACTATACAAATATTTCTTAATCGGGAAGAACTTGTAACTCTATCTTAACATTTTATTCGAGAGGTCAAATACTTGTTTAGAGATTGCACAGTTATTTATAATAATAAGCTACAAATTTTTTTTGATACATGTTTTGGAAAACGGAAATTTATTTTGCGTTCCCACTTCCCTTTGTGCAATTTTTCCCTTGAATGATTGTTTGTTGTTTTGTTTTTTAGTTTTATAAGTTTGATATTTTATAAATGAAGAAGAAGAAAAAATTGTGCGTGTGCCAGTACAGATGAAGGTTACGAAATGATAATGAACTAAAGATACAATCTTTTGAATGTCAATAATGTTTTGCAAGCTTTCTTCATATATAAATAAAGTGTTTATGGTGATACAGCTTTGTCTGGCAAGGTGAACATGTTACATCATTATACAGACTGAACTGAACATTTTGTTCCCTGGGCATTTCCACAAAGTGAAAGACGTTCACTTTGTGAAATTTTCCTAAAAGTAAGCATTTAAAAGAGGACATGCTATTTTGTTATTCATCATATATTTATATATAATGGCATTATTAAGAAAGTGTACTGATTGGGTGGCTAAAGTCAGTCTTTGGAAACCTGAAAAATATCTGAAATCACTACTGAGGGATAAACTACACCGGCTGGCATGGTGTATGTGATTTATTGCCATTCTTATTCAAAATGATGGGAAGAACAAACCACAATGTGGCTTAGAATCAGCTTTGGATTTCTGGAAAGATTAACAAGTTTGTACACAGGCTGTAATTCTATGTGTGATTTATTGTCATACTTATTGATTCACAGAGTTTGGAAAGTACAAACAACAATGGGGCCTGGAATCCGCTTTGGATTTCTGGAAAGATGGACCAAGTACAACTGTGGACAGAGCACTGATAACCCATGGGCATCTGCCGAGTATCGAGTTGTTCAGATTTCATATTTTACTGAGACTGATAGTATGTGTGCTTCAGTTCAAACATGGTCCAGTTGACCAATGATTGTTCTCCTGATTTATGCCATGTTAACGGATTATCTAAAATAAGCATTTAGTGGTGTTATCTGCAATTGGACACTAATCGTCTAGGATCGGCTCCAGATTGTAAATGGAACTTTCAAACTTACACTGCATCTGTAGAGTAGGAGTTGTATTCAGATGCATTTACTTCTTTGTGTTGTATTATTTGATAAGTGCGTTTCCATGGACTTGGACTGACAAGGGTTTTGGTGTTCTCTGAAAGTATGAGGAAATGCAAAATAAGCAGTTTTGTATTCCAGTGATAAGCAGAATTATACATGCAAGCATACATAAAGATATTGAAGAGTAGAAAGATTCAGCAAAACAAGTGCTCATATTCGGAAAAATTTTACATATTATTCTGAAGTCACAGAACCGGTGCTTGTTCTTGGAATTCAGCATAGGATATAGGATGTAGACTATTTTGATTATTAGCATGTTCTAAGGAATGCTGTGGTGATGCTGCTTGATGTTGAATTGTAAATAACAACAGTTAGAAGTAGAATGGTACACTGGATATCTTTGAACTATGAAAACGCAGTGAAATACATGTAATAAATGCAAACGTATCATATCGAGAAATCAATATTTATATTGTTTTACAGACACTGTCTACATGAACTGAAAATGGCGCTATATTTGGACCCATGAACAAACCTTCTCAAGCCTTACTAATTAAATCAAATGTGTGCTGTAATTTCAAGATGAAAAATTGTGACTCTAACCAAAAACTGTTTGGCCCTTGAACACACCTCTATTAATATACCATTTATATTCCTCACTGACCTCTATTCTATAATAATAATAACATCACAGTTTGGAAATAAAACTTTGTCTTAGATTTGAAACTTGGCTGTATAATTATATATCTTGATATCTTTAATTTGTCCATTACATATCTTTGTACTGATATGATATTAGATGATAAAGAAACATATTTATGTGGTTTACAATTCCATTATTGCTTTCCAACAGGATATTCCACTCTTACAGCACCCAGAATGGACTACCATTGAAATGTTACCCCCAAATGTAATTGTAATCCATAAAATTGTACATTTCTCATTCTTATGTTGTTTTTTTTTTATGATTTGTCTGATTTTGATTTTACCAATCGGAGAGCCTAATGTGTTTAGTACTCGAAAAGAATATCTTTCAACTAGTCTGTTGTCCTTTTCTTTGTCTTCAAATTTCTAATATAGTTTAAAAAGCGGAATATTTACTAGAATAACTTTCCATATCTCTTCTTTCAGATACTTGTTAAAGAGGTGAGGTTTGTTACTTGATTTTTAAACGGGAAATAAAATCAAATTGTTTATATTTAAGCTTCATTAAAACTCTCATATCTAAATTAACTCCCCTGTAATATGTGTTGTCAGATTTTATTATGACAGAATCTTACACCAAACCACGTTCAATGATGCCAGACACTGTGGGGTTCACAAAGTCGCTGTCTCAATTGTCTTATAAAAAGCCAGATAACTTTAATAAGGCTTTGATCAGTTCGTCAGCGGAACTTAGTGACTCATCATTACCAAGTTTCAGGGAGGGTCTCTGTGATTGGCCATCTGGACAACCCAGTTTACGCTGTTGGTATAGGATTATGTCAGATCTAAACACAACACAATTAAGATTGTGTTTTAATCAGATTGATTTTGCCAGGATTCTCGTACAAAGAAAACAGATTACACATTGGTTCATTTATCTGAAAAGTAAATATAACTGTGCCTATATGGTTTCACACATTGGGATATAGATAGATGTTGATCATTCTGAACTTGTTTGATTTGGGATCTGTGGCGAGTGTTTATCATGGACAACTTTAACCAACCCTCTGGCTAAGGGCAGCATGTTTCAAGGTTAGTCATGCTGTCTTTACTTAGCACTGGAGGAATATTAATTTTCCAGCAAAGCACTTCCCATTTTATAGTTGTCTTAGTGTGACTATTTAATGTTGTAGTATTCTGCAGTCATATAAGTGAAATACCCCTGAATACGACATTAAACACCAGTCAATCAATCAACTTTTTCCACCCCGGTTTTCCACCGTATTTAGTAAGGCAGAGTGGATAATCCATCATCATATAAGTGAAATACCCTTGAGTACGACGTTAAACACCAATCAATCAACTTTAACCAGCAGGTATGATGTTCTATATTGTGATTGGCATCCTCTTGTGTTGAACATTTTCTAAGTCTGCTTACCATGTCAAATATGTTTTTGACAAGTTTCTTTGACAAGAAATTCACCTACACAGCATTGCTACAGTATTGGTTTGAAGGGGGGTATATATATTGTGTTGTTTCTTCCAAAGCCAAGTTCGTTGCCTGATTTTAACTTCGACAAATTTTTTCCATTGCACATTTGCTCATTATTTGAGACTCAAGATGGCAACAGGCAACAATATACACCTTCCTTATTGCATCATGGGTGTGTATTTGTTGTATATCTCTGCAGTTGAAAAGAAAAAAAACCTCTAGCTATTAAGGACAGTATGTTTTGAAGTATATTCATGCGGTCAGCTGAGAAGGAACATTGTTTTCGGATGGAGCATTTATATATAGCACTTCACATTGTGGGTGTGTTGCTGTTAACTGTTAGAAAATACAACACTGTTGTCATATAAAGTCGAATACCCTTGAGCACAGCATTAAACATCCATCAATCAGTCTTCAAGATAAATGTTATCAAGATGCTGATAGAGCAATATTCTGGTAACAAAGCTGGAAAGATTGTTAAAGGGAACTGAGAAATAAATGTGTACTGGTTTTGGGAGGTTTAGATTGGGCTAATTTTAGTATTTTACCATGCATTTGCATTTAATGTCCACTTATATGGTACATGTATCTTTGTTTTGTTTGTTTCTGTAACACTTGCAATCTCTCATTTAAATCAATTCATTCAATGTTTTATTTGTATATTTTGTGGAAATCCAGCCATACTCTTTTATATGTTTTGTACCTACTCCGACCAATGTCTTTTTAACCTTACAACTGTTAAATAATCTTTTTTATGCATGTATGTATTGTTTTGATTTATTATTTCATAGCTGACCTCAAGCTTTTGACAGCTCACAGCTTGTACATTTATTTCCACGCCAGTGTTTTAAATGGAGATAGAGAATCGGTTTATTCATAACTTGTACGGTTTTATTTTGATAAGACATGTAAAGAGACAGCAAGAAACCATATACTGTAAATCACCTTAAATGTCCTCCAGACATAACTGTCGTCTTTTTGCAAGTTTCAAAAGTATTATAGCATGCAAACAAACAAATTTATGTTTTCTGTAAATCCTGATTCTCTCAAACTACACTGAACTGTTATCTGACTCCCAAATAGTATATCCAAGTCCTTTACATAGCTTCCAAAGCAGTCATTTTATGGTTAAAATTTTAGGTGATTTGGGGTTTGTTAATATTTTGTTAATATTTTAATAATGGATAAGCTTTTCAGAAAATGTCAACCTCTGTATTTTTAGGGTGTTGTTTTGGAGTATATTGTTCCCCTGTACATGTAGCTCTCTCAGCTAAATGGTAACAGCAATCGGATTTGTTCTGGTGTCTTGCTCTGTAAAGTTGTATTTTGTCGAACTGCACCATCAATTAGGTCCTTTATTTGGTTATTGTTTGTTGCCAATGATGTCGAGTGTGGGTTTGGGGTTTTTTTTCACCGAAAGGGCTGGCACTCCAACTTTTGAGTGAAATAACCTTTAGTATGGCATAAAAATCTTGATCTAACAATGAACAGTCAATAAATAAAACCTTTGTGTGGTTAATTGCAAATGGTAGCTGGTACCCCATAGAAAAAATATTAATAATTTGACTTAATGCATTTTAGATGGTTTATGGTGACCAGTCTCCGGTATAATGGTCTCTGTCAAGGTCTGATCAATGTATTCAATAAACACAAATTTCTATGAACATCTCAATAAATATCTTTGAATAAAATGAAGCTCCTGTTATCCAGCTTTATATATATATATTTGTTCTGAGCTACCCTCCATATTTGTTCTGAGCTAATCTCCACATTTTGTATTTCTTTAAACCCTTGATTCCACTGATCAATTTTGTGTATAAAACATGATTTTAATAGGGTTACACTACTTATTGTGTATTATATTGTATTTGGTTAGTGAAGTTGTTAGTTTTACTCTTTTTTTTGTTACCTTCTTCCGGCTTCTAGCTGAAAGGGGAATCATGTCTAGCACAGCCCGTCCTTCAGGCTTCTTGGAAAGGATGACATAATTCTGAAGTCATCAACTATTTTTTTTATATAAAATTCATTTAAAACTTGCCAAGGATGTTTATCTAACATTGTTGATATGTATATTGCAAAAGAACTCTGATCACTGTGATTTTTTCAGAGTTGTGGCCTTCAAATTACAAAGTTTTACAAGGTCTCTGTTTTATTTTAAGACTTTTCTTCTTAAAAGGCCTCCATAAGATTAATTCAAAAAGTCATCATGAATTCATGATGTATTTATCACAGACCCTTTTATTGCAAAGCTGCACTTTGTCACTATTTTATTATACGGAAACTCCTTTTAAATCTATTCTTCTGTAGTCCTTTAATCTAATTTTAGTCTTTTAATTCATTTTTAATACTTAACATGGATGATCAATATACATTAATAATTCCCATGTCTGGAAAGAATAGATTTAAATTTTGAATGGCATTGTTTTTAACCTTTATTTGAATTGCTGTACGCTTTAGGGCTAAATCCAGGTGGGGGGGGAATTATGCTCACTTAACATCTTGTTAATCTAAAACACTTCATCTTAGTTGAGTATTTATACTGTTTATATTATTTCTCTGAAACTCATCCCTGTTTTTTTGTTTGTAATTAAACAGATTGATTTGTAAAATATTGTTGAACTTGAATTATTGCTAGTGAAATGCATGTTGTTAAGCTATCCATCAAACTTAGTGAATTGTTTGTACTTCTAGTGTTTAGTTTTTAATTGTACACCATGTAAGACAACAACATTAATCTGACCATACCCTGCATTGTATACCTAATGAATTTATAGTGTCTTCATTGAACACTTTTTAAGGTAAAAGCATTGCCACCTTCAGAATGGGATCAATCATAAACCCGTTATCTCTTTTTAGTGTCATTTAAAAATTGAAGCTCTGACACAAAACAAAAATTTATGGTTACATCCAATGCTTCATTACTGTCAGAATATTTAATTGTCTATTCTAACATTATACTTGAAGATGATGTCAGAATAGACCTTAAGAGAAGTTGTAATCCATTAATTCTTGTTATGCTAAAGCTCTGTTGTCTACTAACACATTTTGTTACTTCATCTATTATCAGCATTCACTTTAACAAAATGTGTCACATCAACAAATATTCTTAGACAAATTCAAAATTAAAAACAAACTCCTTTTTCAGGATAACCATGTCGTTTATGTGACAGATCACTATAGTGTGATATCCCAAAAGAGAAGTGGTTATCCTGCAATAAGAGTTTGTTGTTAATTATGTTACCCCACTTCTACATATCCTTTAAATCTCAAAACACTTCACATTTTATGAATGTGTTGCCGTTTACTGTTGATATACACCATCATCATGTAAGTGAAATACCAGCTTTAAACACCAACCAATCAATCAAAGTAAACTGGAACATAATGTAAAAACATTTGTCAACTTCCACTGCCCTCTCTCTACAATATAAGGAGATTCATCTTCAATTTCCTCTTGACTTGAAATGTCTTCCTTGTTTATCTATGTCATCATGATACTGCAAAATTGAAGAGCAATAGGTCAAGGCCAATCATGTGTCATGTTAAACTTGTACGCAATACAGTCAGGTAAGGATCTGAACATACTCTAAGTTATGCAAATATTCCCCGGAAGTCTACCTTAGTAACGTTACATGTTCATACATGTACCTCAATAAATATCAGGTGTTTTCGTCTTCCTTAAATCAACTTATACATATAACTCTTCCGTATGTTTGCTCTACTAACATCAAACACACTTTCTCTGAGACGCAGTAGACGATATATTAAAACTACAATAAATACACTAAAAATTCAATAAAAAAATTAAATACAAAAACTGCTCCATTCAATGCAAGGCAGAATTAATATTTATATAGGGTTAGTTAATACAAAGTAAGTTCTCTCAGTCAGTGAGTACTGTTTTTCCCTGAGACCTTCAAACTCATTTATGGATTCTTTTGAGTTGACATTAATATAATTTAACATTAAACATGGTAAACAGATAGAGCTAAACACGTATATATATATAGGAATCAAGTTTAGTTCGGATCAAGTATATCATTTTGTAAGTTGAAATATTTCAACTTAAAATTCTGCACTAAGGTAGCATTTTGTATCTTAGATAGTCATTCCAGAGAATAGTTTTAAAGTACGACAGACTCTTTTCCTAAAATATCAGTATATATCCTCATCCGTAGAGTAATACAGCAATTCAGTGATTTAAAACAACATGAAACATCAACCTATGGAAAGAGAACAGTAATCTAAACTATATAAGTAATAAGTATCACAAAGAGCATGAAATAGCTTAACTGGCAGGTCCAGCCAACTGCCATTTGCCTAACTGTGGTCACAGACAGTGCTTGCTCCAGTGACCTACTTTTCAGTGCACTGCTTTGTTCAGAGTGGTTCTAAGTTCACATAGCACTTTCAAAAATAATTCCACCATTTACTACGTTTTACTAGGTTTAACTAGATTTTATCATCGGCCATCTAGATTTTTTAAGCTAAAGATCTGCCAATTGTTTTATTCGAGTGTTTGTATTGCGAATCCATAGACCATGTACAGTACAACCCATGTAACTCATTTGTCAATTCTAATGATAAAATATACACTTTTTACTGAATATTCACCAAACCATAGTTGTATTTTTTTTACTTATTATATTATTATATATTACGTCATTTTTTTACGATTTTTAATAAAAGTGAGTCAGAACAAGAAAGAAAATGAAATCTTCAGATATTCCTAAATTGACATCAACATGGTATAATTATTCATTGTTTATGCATAATAAAAATAACATACAAAAAACAATTTATTTACAATTTAATAGGTAAGTTAGATAATAAATTAAGATGCTAAATTAAGACATAAATTATATTACATTATCATAATAATTAGAATTAATCTAGAGAGGGTATTATCCTTCATAGAAGACAAATCAACCAGATGTCTCTGTTTTTGTCATTTTAATTGATCTAAATTTACATAAGATTACAATCAACGAGTTATGCTGTGTGCTGTCACATTTGTCTTCATCTCAATAAATTTACATAAATTTGTTATCAATTTGTTAAACACAGACAAAAAACAAATTTCAGTCATTTGTTTTTTTACTTAACATCAGCTATTCCTTTTCAGTTTTAGCTTGACTGTCATGTAATTGTTCTGAACAAGTTCTGAACAAGTTAACGATTCTATCTCTTATTGCACAAATGATGAGATTGAGAGAGATGATAAGGTTGATCCCGGCCGGTACCCGAAGTGAGCAAGACTGTATCCATGAAATCAACTGTAAGCTTATCTAATTAGTGGTAGTCAATATCTGTTTGAAGTACCAATTGTACTTCAGGCCATAAAAACAATATCAGCTGTAACTAATTATAAAACATGCAACAGTTTGAAGCTTTATACATACATCCAATAAAAAACATCAACCTCACAGTCCCATGTCTCACCGTTATACCAGTCAAATAGTTAGGTACAATGAGAAGAGATCTCAGTCAGTTCCTTGTTTCACACCTTTATACCAGTCAAATAGTTACAGGTACAATGTTAAGAGATCTCAGTCAGTTCCTTGTTTCACACCTTTATACCAGTCAAATAGTTACAGGTACAATGTTAAGAGATCTCA
>JAUELC010077349.1:0-12164 GCA_031471745.1 Cryptochiton stelleri
TGTGGTTACGCAACACACAGGCTTCCTTGGGTAGTCCTCTGCTGTGTTTGCTAGCCAGGAAGGTGACCAACTTCCGGTTGGATTCCCTGTTCCGGGTCAGCTCTTCAACCTGGGACTTTTGGCCAGCTAGTTGTTCCTGTGTTCCCATCTGCATCCGGGGTAGGCCTGGGTGGCCTTCCATTTCCGAGTCCTATGGGGTCCAATTTTCCGGATCCCGTTTTCCGGATCCAGCAGTCTCCCTCTTCCGGTCAAGTGTTGGTTGCTCAATTTCCGGGCTCTACCTGTGTTGACTTGAAGGGATTCCGGCTCTGGTGACTTCTTCTGACTCTCCCGGTCGGCATCACCTTGGCTCTACCGTTGACCTACGACGTCCCAGGGGTTGGCTTCCCTCATCCGGCTTTCAACGTTTTTCCACCTGGGCTAGGCCCTCGGTTCCGGTTCGGTTGGCGGTTGGCGGTTCCGGTGCGGCTGCAGTCCCGGGTCGAGGTGTTCCTGCCGGTTACTGTGAGGTTCCGGTGCCTGTGTCGACTACTACTTCCGGTTCCAGGGTTTTCAGACTCCGTCTTCACCTCCGGTCTATGGGTCGCCGCCTGACGTGACTGTTAAGTCACAGTTGAAGCAGTTATCATCGGTAGTCTTTCTTGGCTCACTTTGTGCGTTTGCCAGGTGATGGTGGACAGCTCTTCTTCCTCAACAGGGAGGTGGAGCTTGACTCGACGGCGGAGCACCAGTATAATGAGTTACTGGCTCATTTGTTTCGTTTATTCCCATCATGACACCGCCTCTTGGGATTAGGTCTAGGCGTTGTCTACGATGGCGGCTTTGACGCCGGAGGTTCGTCACCGTCTTCGTTCCAGCGTCGAATGAAGTTTTCAGGCTTGTGGATGTCTGGTCGTCAGGGATTTGTCTTAGAGGACGTCGCCAGACATTACGGGGGGAAGGCGTTGGGATGTCATCTAATATGGTTGGTTCTTGTTTGACATCAGGATTTAGCAAGATGGAGGACCGGGATGTCAGGACCCAGCCATCGCTTACGTGTGAAGCTATGACAAACTCAGATATGATGACATCAGCCACTTTGTTGCGTCTTTGTTTATCCAGCGCAGAAATGATATATCGGCTGATATGCCGATCTATGTTCGGATAGTGTCAGGCCTAGCATGAGGAGACAGCGTCATGCGTTATCTTTAGTGGCGCCGGCTTCAGACCAGTGCTACTGTTTTCCAAGAAGGATTCTCTAGAGAAACACAAGATCTTATACTTGCGCGTTCTCAAAGGGAGGTCCTGTCCAAACCGCCTCACTTCCGAATGGATTTCTTCAGAACACTATCCATTCGGCAATAATGCAGGGCGAATGGACCACTTCGCTGGTTTTGAGTGATGTTTCTTACACATTCCTATTCACAAACGATTTGTCAAGTTCCTCCGGTTTGTAGTGGGCCACAGGAAATTTGATTGTCTGATTCTACCCTTCGGTCTGGCGACATCACCTTGGATATTCTCCAGGATTGTCCCCTCTGTAGCTGTTTTCATTCACAGCTGGGGTATCAGATACCATGTTATTTGAACGTTTATCTGTTACAGAACACCGATCCTCGTCAGGTCATTTTCGGCACCGAGTTTGCTTGGGACCTGCTAGTATCACCCTAGTTCAGGGCGTTCCCACCGCAAGGCCCGTGGTTGGAACTCCTACTTGCGGCCGCAGTATGGCCCAGTTGTCGAAGTTCCGGGCGCTTCAGTTCGCGTCTCTGTGGGGTCTTCTGACTCGGAGCGGGACTTTACGTAGGCGTCCACTTCTCAGGCCCTTACAAGTTATTCTTAAGCCCCGCGGCGTCTTTTGAAGTCTCGGGTGGTGTTGACGCCGGATGCAAAACTTTTCTGAGTTGGTGGCTTCAACCAGGGAATGTTCTACAAAGTATATTGCTGACGCCGTTCAACTAACGTTGTTTCTCTTCACCGACGCATCCTTGGAGGGTGGCGAGCCCACTTGCAGCAATGTGCTGCAGTTCGAGGCGTTCGTTGGGGGCGATGAGGTGTTTCGACCGGAGCTTTACGCCTCAAGGCTGTTAGTACTCACAGACAACACTACGGTGATGACCTACATAAACAGGCAGGGTGGGATAAGATTCCAACAACTCCTGGAGTTAACGTGGACTCTATTCGACTTAGGCTGATCTACTACATACTCTGTCGAGCTCACCGTATTCCGGTCGCCTCATTATATTAACAGATTATCTAGCCAGGCGGATTCATATTATACAGACAGATGTACATCCGGATGTGTTCAGGGGGATTTCACATGTTTGGGAGACTCCCTTGGTGGACCTGTTCGCGACGTGATGGAACCATCAACTTCCGGTTTACATGTTACCAAGTCCGGATCAAAATGCGCTGGAAGTGGACGCTTTGCCTCGGGATTGGTCCGGGTTGATAGCCTACGCCTACCCGCCTCCATCAATTCTTCCGGCAGTACTACGGCAGATCGCGGCTCACTATTGTGTGGTATATTTCATAGTACTGTGGTGACCAGCGCAGCCCTGGATCCCAGAACTATTGGAGATTATCATAGATGTTCCAAGGGTGCTACCTCTGTGGGTGAAGTTACTACGCCAACCCGGAACAAACGTGTTTCACTCGAACTTTGCGATGTTACGGCTACACGTTTGCAGGTGCTCCAGGGTTCTCTCCTTAAGGCAGGATTTACTCGAGAGACTGCGAAGAAAATGGGGGAATCCTCCAGGGAATCTACTTCAGCCATCTATGAGTCCAAGTGGAAGGCTTTCTGTGAAAGGTGCTTGCGGAATAACGTTTCTCCAGCCCCTGCCCCTGTTCAAAGGTAGCAGATTTGTTTAATTATACCATCTACAGGAGAGGCAGCTTAGGCCGTCGAATGTAGATGGATATCGATCTGCGATCACTAGAATCATCCATCTCACCACGGTGGAGAATGTTGGGCTGGGTCGTAACCTCTCAGCGTTAGTCAGATCCTTGAAGATTTTCTGGGGAGACCCAGACTACCTCCGGTTTTCTACCGTTCGAACTGTTAGAAATGGCGGATTTAAGTGGTTTTCCTACAAATCTGCGTTTCTATAAACCTTCGCGTCATCAGCGCGTGTTTCTGAGATTCATGCCCTGCAGGAGAGAGCGATTAGGCATCCTCCAGTTTTGTCTTCAATTTCGCTTACCACTCTCTCGGAATTTGTAGCATAGAATCAGACCTCGGACGACACTTCGCCTCCTGAGTTTGTAATTCCAGCCTTGTCCGGGTTTTTTGTTGTCTCCTGGTTTGGAGGAAGATTATTGATGTGTCCAGTAAGAGCTTTGGCTCTTTTTATGTCTAAATCCAATCCTATAAGGGCGGGACGAAGACGATTGTTCATTCCCTTTAACGCCTAGCATAAGCAGGAAATATCTACGAACACTATAGCTTCCTGGCTTTCTAAACTGTATGTTTGCCTTATAAACGAGTTAGTAACTATGATGGGGTACTATCTAAGGTTTCGGCGCGTGGAATTCGTGCTCTGGCTGCATCGTGGTCGGTCTGGGCTAATCGATCAGTGAAGGATATTACAACGGCGTCTTATTGGCGTTCAACTACGACCTTCGCCTCGTTTTATCTCCGAGAAATAACTCTGGTGCGAGACGGCGTACAGTCTCTAGGTCCTTTGGTAGCAGCGCGGGCGGTTACCAGGGTCTCAGCGAGTAGCCGATAGACCGAGTACTCGTTTTTATCCTGTTTTTAATTGGGAGATTAGTTGACGTTATTAAAAATTGTCTGATACATTGTTTACTTTCGTTTGCTACTCCTGGTTATTCATCTGTCAGTCTCTAAAAGACTTGAGTTGAATGTTAGGGGTGTTCTTTCCCTCTGGACCCTTTTCTCCTTGTATTATTAGCTAGCTCTGCCCTCCTCCTGGTGTGGTATTCTAGTGCATTAGTCAGTGGAAGGTAAGGTTATTGTGTAAGAAACTGGACAAATTTATAATAATTTTTATGTTTCTAAACTAAACTTACCTTCCACTAACGGTAATGGCCCGCCCTCCTCCCCGCTTCAGATTTATCTTGTTTTCTGCTAAAGTTATAATAAGACTTGCGCATGCGCTAATGCGCCAATCTCGTGAGTTGGTGAGGGCGCAGAGGAGGGTTATCGGTTTTTGATTTCCTCAGAATAGCAATGAATTGCGAAATTAGTGCATTAGTCAGTGGAATGTAAGTTTAGTTTAGAAACATACAAATTATAATAAATTGGTCAAATTTCCTTCTGGAATTCAGTAAACTCATCCCAAAGCAAATATTAGGGTAAGCATAGTGTTTAATCAAGGACTTCTAGCAGTGAAATCGACTCGTCAGCAAGCCTTTCTTTTTGGAAATGTGGAACGTAAATGTTATCTTTCTACATCTTAATAGACAAAGTTGGCTCAATCATTAAGCTGTCTCTCTTAATCAGGCTATACGTCTGTTTCTTCTTCTATAACTTATCGTAAGGCATGGGATATTATTATCTTTGTGAAAAGTAACCTACAGTGTATACTTAGAGATGACTGATAGTAACAAGACATAATGTCATGCGAGAGAAGGGACGGGTGACATGCATTGCCCACAGGCACAATCAGCCCGTGCATAGTCTCTCTATATAACTGTGTGTCGACATGCACCCAACTCGTTATGCCTATTCTCTATTCATCAAGAACGATTTATGCCACAGACCAAACGTCTCATGTTAACCGTAAATGACAGTTATCTTTATTGACTCCCTGTTGAGTCATTGCCAACATACATGAACAGACTTGACTTAATTTTGTAATTAGTGGGAGTAGTTCATCCTGGAAGCTACCATTCTGTGGAATTGTTGGTTATATGGTCAATCACATTATATGAATTCGACTCGCCATAGGTTCATAACGGTTAGCACGAGTTGGTGTATATCATTTTCTAGTTCAGCTTTAATGTCCTTAAGTTTAAAGGGAAACTAGTTCAATTGTCAGTATAAACCAGGCTTGCCAGTTGAGATTATTTATACCGTTTGGCATATAAGCAAGAAAAATAAAACTCCAGCTTTTCCTGAACATGTTGATGCCTTATGCAAGGTATACACATCTTGTCAACCATTTCCGATTGATCGTGTTGATATAATGTGAAGAGCATTAACTCATTGGTGAACTAAACATTTATTTATTCTCATAACTCTGTTGATACACTGTCTACATATGGGCATTCTTTATACAACAGTCTTCTTTAAATGAAACATTTACATCTATTACCAAGATAGAACATAGGATTTATGGATGGAGGACAACTGTCTTATTTTAAGTTTGACGTTTCTGTATAGACATGCACACTTCTGACAAGTATAATGGTCATACGTTTGAACATTGGGAATGATATATGACCTTTATATTTATTTGAAAACGGTGTAAGTATCTACACAAACACGTTGAACATAACCTTCAAAAGCCAATACGTGGAGCGATGAAGCGCGTACATTATCGATTTTGAACCAGAATATCAGCTTTATTATCGTTATGCTGTAGACATTTTCGGGCCCACTTCACACATGGTTTATTAATTGTTTGTAACAGATGTCAGAGATTGTCTGGACCACAACTCTTGGGAACAAAAACCTAAACGGAATGGCTGATCGTGAATAATCCGGTGTGAATTACAGCCACTGAATCGTCTGGTGGTCAAATATGACTCATGGCTTTGAGGAAAGAGATGACACATGTCAAATCATTTGTTCCGAAACCGCTAGAGCTTAGAACGTAGTTCAATATATTAATCACGTCGGTAACCGGAAGTGACCATGTCGACCTTACATGTAACTATTTGTTGGCTTCATTGTGGTTATGATTTCGGTGTAACGCCATATTTCAATATATGGGTTGCTTGCTGGATATTTGAGTATATACAATAGAACCAGAGATAAAACTCGTAACCAAACAAATTAACGTATGTTTTCAATTGTGAAGTGAAAATAAAGTCATGCCGCAGTTGTGAAGATTTTAGTTCATGCACGGGAATATATTTAAATTCGAATTTAACGCAAACGCTATAGTATTTTTAACTCTAGGTTTACTAATTCCAGATTCAACATCAAGTAATTTTATCAACCTTCTAATGGAAGTTAAACATGTGATATGATTATGTTGCATTTTAGCACAGTTATCTTAACTCGTCCCATTCACCCAATTACTAAGTAAACTAAACTAACTACTCCGGTGGAACTCAATTAAATGGCATTTGTGATTAACATTGAATTTCAATTTATACGGCTACTGATATTTAAAATCCTCCAGGGAAATTATGCTCTTTGTCTCACAAAAAAACCCATCCTATAATATGTACGCAGTCCAATATAAAATAAGGAATTATCATGTTAAATTTAGATACATGTATGCATACGCAAAAACTTAATTGAATATGCAATAGTTTCCTGACGGAAAGGGTTTTGAATTGTTCATGTCAGGTGAGATATTATTTTTTGTCGATTACCTGGTTTGAGATTCAAATAATAAAGCTACCCATTGAGTTTAGTTCTAGAGCATTGGATATCCCCTTAAGCTAACTTAGATTCTCCCATTGAATTTAGTTCTAGAGCATTTGATATCCCCTTAAGCTAACTTAGATTCATCCATTGAATTTAGTTCTAGAGCATTGGATATCCCCTTAAGCTAACTTAGATTCTTCCTCAATCTACAAGAGGACATGTCTCAGTATTTGTAATGTGGTAGTAACTATAAAATCCTGGAGAACAAAAACCAAGTGGCCAGATGTCGAGGCTTAGATATATGATAGTGGTGGTTAAAATATTTCATATTATACTACAGTTTAAGTCCTTAAACTAAACAACTTATAGTGACTATTTAAGCAACTGAACATTGTCAAATAATTTGATTAAAATAGATAAACAAGAAGCAAATATACAGTACAGACTAGAACTTACATGTACAATCAAAAGCAATCAGTGTTACTTTACGATAATAATATTCTATTTTGGAAAAATCTATATTTATTTTTAAATATTTATACTCTACGTAAATCAACAAGTCTAAAAGAGACCAATATTAACTGTACAAAAACCCCCAAAGAGTTGCTATATAAGATAGATCAGATTTTTCTGATTTCGCTGTATTTCAAGTAAATCAATCTTGAGTTTTATATATCAATGTGGTATTTTGGGATGTGTAAAACCCATATCCTTTAAAAGACAAGTGTATTCAAGAAATAAGAGTAACTTAGTGTTACCATAGTATTGTCACAGCTCGTTTGCATATATGGAATAAAAATAACAGTGGAAATGATTTAAAAAGTGTTCTTTATGTATAGTCCAGATGTGATTTGTGTATGAAAAGGAAATATCAAATTGCTAACATAAATTATAACACTATTTTGAAACCATCTCCAAATTCGTATTTGTCCAATTTGGGTACGTTCTTAAAAGTCGGGAAACTAGACATTTGTCTGATAGAACAGATAACTTGTAATCTTCTAAATGCAGACAATACTCTGTTATTTATTGCAATGAAAACTGCCTTGGGGGCAAGATGGTTGACACGGATGGTTTATATTATTTGAATTTAATATTGACCCTGACACACCCAATTTAGATCATGTATACTCAATAGTTTCAAACGATATTAAAATTCCGTGTGGCCCCCAAAAAATATAACACTTTCTTTTCTGCCATAATTAAGTAATTAATAACATATACGATCCACGTCCCTCGCTGCTGAATTACTGCTGCCACTCTAACATTACAATATGTTGGGTTACAGCACAGCACCAGGAGAGCCTGCAAGTGTCGCAATGTAACTGTGTGGTGTGCCATCTGATTGACAGGCATCTTTGGTCCATGCATTTTGATGACGACGAAGTTATTTTAGGGATAATTGTATTAAGGATTTAAGGAGAAGGGATGTTGACATTAGCACAGCTATGTTTAAAGAGGATGCTGCGATCCTCACTGCTCAAACACACTCGTGAGTACCTGAGACAGTCGTTTTCAGGGAGCCGACTAATTTCCCCTATTATCCTGGTCACATCCCTCAGACCACTTCATCTGCGGTTACTTGAAGGAGAAGTATGGAAAACCTTGGCACAATCGAGAAACTTAAAGAAATATTAGGAGATCAGTAACGCGGATTCCAAGAGACATGTTGGAGAGACTTGTCAAGAACTTTAACGTTAGGGTGGCAGATGTGATTCAGTAGCGAGCTACTTGGATCAAACATTAATTACTATAAAAAGTATGTTAAAAGTTGACATTATGAAAATGCTTTCCACATTAAAAGTGAATAGAGGTACCCTATCCTTCGTTAAATAATGCTCACAAAAAACTGAAAGTAGAAAAAGTCTTGCACAGAGAATGAAAGTTTTTATTCCACCAAAATCAACGTACCTCATTATGTACAAGTGAGGAATATGATATGTCCATTAGATACCCATATTGAGTGACATTCTCGCTTTTTTTGGAGTAGTACATTTTAGGGGCTTGTATATGCCCGGAAATCAACTGAACAAAAATCCTCTTGATGTCGTGATGTTGACATTTTCTCAAGCAAAAAAAACGAGCTGGCCCACAATGCAAGGAGGCATATGAGATATTTACGCACGCGCTAGGTTTCGTCAAATATTCAATGGTTCGAAGATAAATAGAAGTTTCGAGATGTCAGATAATTAAATTATTTGGAAACTGTGCAAAAACTCTGTTAAGGCGGAAGATGATATCGATAAACGATACCCCGGTGTCGTAAAGTAGAAACAAACCTTTATCACTTCCGCTGTGTGATGGCTATTGTACAGCCGGGATTGAGTTGTTCACAATATATGTTAGTTTGAATCACATACCGTTACAAAGATACTCACTACATTAGTTTCGCAAAATCCGTTTTCTGTATAAGGAAATCAATTATTGTTTAAATCAGTTAACGAATAGAAAACTTTAGACAACCCATTTAGCCATTGCTTGGAGGTTTTTGCGATAAATTTGTATTATACGTAGCCTACCTACATATGACGACGGTGTTAAAAGACTTCGGAAATGATCACAGATGTTTATGTGAATACACCAGCCATAGTGTTGACCCTTTTTGATATCATCTGGTGTGACCGAATATGACCTCGGATAATCTTTATCAGTTGTGAGAATGTGTAGTTTGAAAATTCACTGGTGATTTCCTGTTAACAGTTTTACTCAGAGCTTGGGGAAGACAGATTAAGGTAAATGCCAAACATTTTCGTCCAACGAAAGTTTGGGGGTGAGTTATAAGACCAAACGTTAACATTACGGCCAATGCAAAAATAATGGTGGTTTATGTCCAACTGGTACGATATTATGTGTTTCGACAATACTCGTTTTTGATTTAGGATTTGATTGTCTTCGGCCTATTAAACAGGCTAACAAGCTGGGTGTTAAGTGGAATATATATTCCTTGGGACCAAAGTATATCTGCATGATGCATGCGTGTCATATGTTCTATACATGTTGTAAACAACTGCGTATAAGTAATTATTGCCATCTCTTGAGATTCGTAGAAGTTGCACATCGATATTACTATCCATTGGAAACCTTGACCCTGAGAGTTTATCTAAAACATGAGATGATTCGTCAGTTTTGAATTAACCCAAACCCTGTGCCAGTGGGGATAATCTTTCGAGATTTAAATACATATACAGTAAGACATGTTTCTTGTATAAATCATTTGAAGGTAATTATTCAACGTCAGCACAAAAACTACTATTTTTTTTATCTAGATGACCAGTGTTATTGTTGTTGCATTGAAGTTGAGTTAAAACAGAGGAATTTATTTGTGATTGATTGATTAATTAGTGTTTTGCGCCACATTCAGCGAGAAAAGGAAATAAAATGAAAAGGACAGACATGAGTATTACATTATTTTTTTTCTTTGTTTTTCTCAAGACAAAAAATAAATCTTCATTCTAGATGAACCCAAATAGCGTATTTACATATATATTACAACAGTTTCAAATTATATTTTGTGATACTGTATACACTGATCCGTTTAAGAAATATGATGACAACATCGCCAGCAATATCGTTAAACAAATACTTCATAAAGGGGACTGTGTAGAACTTTCGCCTAACATTGGCGAAGTTCACACATTCAATTAGTATGTGTGTCATGTTGTAAACGCAGTAAAACATTATACACTATGGAGGATTTTCATCTTTGTATAGGCGAAACTTTTGACTAATGTGAGTGTCGCCAATATATCGTGTTAGAATCACTTGGTCCTTTACATAATAATTAATATTTGATCCAATGGCAGGCTGTATGTCGTGGAGTTTAATAGGGAGTTCCTGGTCCCACACACCCTGCCAAAGTCTAAATAATTATGTATTTATAAATCTTGGGCTTAATATCTTTGTAATATATTTGTTATTGAGAAATTGGCTTGTTGATGGCTCACATTCATCTAAACGTGACAGGAAATGAAAACAGTGGATAAATGTGATTTAACTGAAAGCTAACGGTCAAATGAAATATTCCTAATAATGATCTTTAGCATTCTCAGTTGAATATTTAGGGCATTCTACCTAGACACTGACAATTTAATAACAAAATTAAGTCTCGATGTGCATGAATTTACTTTCTACCTATGTGTCTTTCCTGAAACATATATTAATGACCCTATTCTTTACTGTAGATTATGTTATTTGAACAATTTATCCCATCACAGAAGAATGTCACCCCTAGATCACTTAATATCGTCAATAACTATAGCTGTCCCAGCTCAGCTGCGATCTTAGATAAGAGATCTCCTGTGAAGAGTACCCATCTGATTATTTTCGGACAATTGGATCAAGAATTAACAAACGAACTTCACTGATCAACGACAAACACAATTTCGCCTTCTCAAAGACAGATAGAGTTTGTTTAAGCACCACTCTTGTCAGCTCATTTACAGGAAAAAAACAAAATATCAGTTAAACCCAGTTTGTAAAGACTGGCGGATGGTTGGTTAAAGCTTAATATGTCTTGTGTTTTCGAAGCCAAACGGCAAGACGGAGCGGATTGTTTTAGTGTCTTGCTCTGTAAATGTGTACTCTTCGTTTTATTGATCCATGCTTTGCGTCCTGTGCATGTCTTGTATGTTTCATTGTTTTTCTTCTCAATTACGCCTAGAGTACGGTGTAAAACAACCAAACAATAAGAGGAATATGCGCGATAATGGAGTCAGGCACTCACATCCCTCATGACCTCCAGACGTCTGACAAGTTGATGGTATCATTGGGCAATCTGTCTGTAGAGCACGAGAAGTACTCCGTTGGGCACAAGGGTGAGTTTAATATCTTGGCAAGTGGTTTAGCTCAAACTACGTCTTCTTTATATAAATATCTTCACGAAGTAAAAACCATTTGCACAAATGAATAAAAAAGACGATAGAATGTGTAGGATTGTCATTGCTTTGGGACCATTAATCCCCATTAATTTATTCACCATTAATCTTTCCCAATATGATTCGATGTGGTTAATACTTAGATGAGTACATCGGAAATTTCGAATAGAAATTACTCCTTCTGGGGGCAAATTGACAAATGGCATAGCCAAACATTTAAATGGATCGTGCATGCCTTTTGATATCGCCTTACGAATTACAGATCTATTGAACACTGTTTATCAGAAGATATATAATCTAATACATCTTGGACACTCGTCAAGTAAACCTTCTTTCTAAGTCTGTCTAACCCAAAACAATGCCTATTTATACACGTAATTAGTCTAACTTATAAAGTTATTGTTCATATGGTTTGACAATTACACATCAGTGATTTCGATTTTAGCACCGACTCAACTTCTATAGTTCAATATAATCAACCTTGGTTTATTTATTCTGGAGATTTTCTAAAGAAACGAACCAGGTTTTTTTTGTTGTAAATCGAGCAACTCTATATTTTTTCTTGAATATTCAATTTTCGAATATGTTCAATATTTTAAACAACACAATTTAATTTTTAAATATAAGTTATCAATTATGCATGACTTATATTGTTATGTACGATCTTAGATGAAGATTTTGTTTTGACGATTTTAAATAATACCAAAAAATTGGGTTAATATGTATCCTTTGTTTGTGTGTGTGTGTGTGTGGGGGGGGGGGGGGGGGGCAGGGATTCTTAATCGATATTTTGCCAAGTCCGC
>JAUELC010077460.1:0-12163 GCA_031471745.1 Cryptochiton stelleri
TGCAAGTTGTAAAAGTATTACAACATGTAAACTAACAAATTTCCTGTTTTCTGTAAAATCCTGATTCTCCCTACCTGCAAAATTGTCATCTGACTCCTAGACTTTATTTCCAAGTCCTTAACATAGCTTTCAAAATAGTAAATTTATGGTCAAAATTTGAGGTGATTTAGGTTACTTGCTTTGTTATAGCGAATGTGATCGCCTCAGAGTTTGAACTATGTGCAGGCTCATGTAGAACACATCGTGTAAGAGAATTATTTAGTGTCACAGAATTATGGAGCAACATGCTTCCTTGCAGTGTACTAACCGACTGTCCCGTCAAAACAAACGGCTGACCATAACTTTGAAAGCATTCTGATTGTGGCTCGGCATCAACAGAAATCATGCAACTGTTTTGTTTGGCTGTATATCACTTGACTCTTTGACTCAATGAACACCAAACAATACTTGTCACATAGAATAACGTTAATAATAAACGCACGTGCTCAGAAAAAAATATGTTTGTCTTTCTGTCACGTCACGTTCAAAATGAGCGATGCATCTTATGTAAATGACGTGATGTTATGTACAAGCGACATATGTATAACATCAATAGACAGGAAAAAGTCAATCAGTACATTTGCTGCTAAAAGGACTTTGTATAATTGTTTGATTTTGTATAATATTTGCAAACGTATTGGCTCTTCGGGGTAATAAAATAGTTATGACGTTTGCTGGAGCGCTCAACTGATATTACCAAACTGTCCATGTAAATACTTCGTATGCACCCCCCAACAAGCATCATAACTAGTAATAATACATTTTCAATAAATACACTTTTACAGTATTTTATTCTTTGCTGCATATTAAGAAGGTATTTTATAAATTTGATAAAGTGGGAAAAAATAAGTATCAATTTCAGACTTAAATTTTGACTTTAAGTATATGTATTAATCAGCATAAATAATTTTTTTTTTTTCTTTTCAGACCCAGTTTATATTGGTGACTATTCATTCTTCCCAGCTACTGTTCATAGACTGTAATTACCCCATGGGGTTTGTGTATTGGATCGGGGCGTACGCAGTTATCTTTCTAGTCATGTTTGTCGATTTCTACAGAAAAGCTTATAAAGGATATATGAAAAATCAACACAAAAACTCTTCACACAATTCGCTTCAGCATACAAAGAGCAGTAACGGAGTGAAAAAAGAGCATTAATTAAATTATATCATTCAGGTGTATTATGTCAGGTATCTGGTCTTTTGGTTTCCCCTTACTCTCATGTGTTAAGTTCTTGCATGCTACGTAGCATTATTGCTGTAAATAAAGTAAAACCACGTAACAGCCATGATATAAGACTTCACATACTCTGTCCCCACATTTTGTTATCGCCAAAAAATAAAACAATGTCACAAAATTATTGCATTTCATTTGAGCAAAAGCCTATTTTAACATGCAGAGAGAATAAGATGCTTGGGTTTTTTGTTCCCTAACTGGCACCGTATAGTATTAATGCCAGGCTTATTACATGCTGTTCTTTGTTAAAAAGACCTGTGCCGTGGCTCAGTGGTTAGCGTGTCTGACTTCTGATCCTCCTCCAATGTACTGTACGGGTTAGAGCCCCCAGTCGACCACAGGTATATGAGGGAGTCACATGAGGTGACTCCGGCTATAGTGGGTGGTGGTTTTTACGAGGTTTCCACCTGGTTTTCCAGCGTTTTAAGTAAGGCAGACTAACAAGTGGATAACCCGTCATCATATAAGTGAAATACCCTTTACGACATTAAACACCATTCAAACAAACATGTACAAACTGAGGGGGTGGTTGGAGGGAGCTTCATGTTGCCCTGGTGCTCTCAGAGCTAAGGGGCAACAAGAAGCTGTTATGGCGTTCTGTTATGTCTTGTATCGTATCATTGTTTGTTGTCAGTGGCGCTGGGGGTGGTTTCCTTCACCCATTGGGCTTGCACGCAGTCATATGAGTGAAATAACCTTAAGTACGCCGTAAAACCCTAAATCAATCAAACAAACAAATAAACATGAACAAGAAAAAAAATCAGTTGTCAACTAGACAAGTTATAAATAGTTAAACAGGGTTGTCCATGGCTCATCAGGTGAGTTCCTATTTTCAAACTTTGTACACCAGAGGGCGCTACTCTTAAAAGGTGTCCTTAAAATTGCTTCAATGCTGTTGAGCTGGAGTAAATAGGGTCGTGCATACTTCTGGTTAATAGTCTTCTGGTATTACATAGTGTCTCAGGGTGTGATTTACCTATCTTCCAAGGGCTTATTATGAGACCATAACCTAGCTGATAGACCCAATCCCCAGCAAATAAATTGTCTCTTTTCCAATAAAAATTAAAGGAATTTTCCCCAAATGTATTTTTAAGAAATCTACAGAATATAAAATTTTCTCGAAACCATATAGGGGCTCGACCGTGGCTCAACGGTTAGCCCGTTGGACTGCTGATCATCCTTCGATGTACTGCAAGGTTTCAAGTATCCCAGTGGACCACAAGGATATGAGGGAGTCACACGAGGTGACTCAGGCAGCCTATTGCAGGGTGGTTTTTACCAGGTTTTCTCCCTGTTTTCCCTCGTATTAAGTAAGGCAGAGTAAGAAGTGTACAAACTGTCATAATATAAGTGAAACACCCTTGAGTACGACGTTAAACAATAATCAAACAAACAAATCAAAGTCATATAGTTTTCATTCTGCTTGTGTTGTCGTGTTATAGTTAAAACTTGTATGAAGTCTTATGCATGTACTGATTTGATATAAACTTCCACCAAATAATAAATGTGTTCAAACTGTCTCCCAGAATGCAGCAGGGAGACCGGATGAGTATTTCCTGTTTGCCACCATCTTGGAAGCATGTATGATTGACCGGAAGTATGGCGAGAAACCAATACACTTTGAAATGAGTATAGGTCAGTAGAAATTTATATTTTGTCATGGGTGGTTGGTGGGAGCTTCCTGTGCCGTTGGGCTCTCTGAGCTAAGGTGCACAGTGAAGCCAATTTGTTGTGACATCAAAGGTGGTTTCCATCACCCTTTGGGCAGACACCAATTAAAAAAAACAATTTAAATGTAGTAGTTCTGAGAAGAAAAATCTTGAATACAGCACTTTTGAGTTATATCTCCCGAGAATAGCCTCAAAATTTTAAACAATATTGAGAAAAAAAATGTAAAATTTCTGAACAATAATGGCGGCATTCTAGCCAATGGTATAACTACTAAGTTCCAACCCATCTAAACATAGATTGAAGAGAGGAGATTATATACCTACCTGAGTTCTTTATCCTGCTGAAACACCAGAATTTCGATACCTGGCTTATACAAAGTAACATAAATATAAACAAACCTGGTTGGAATCCAGGTGGAGACAAACTATTTATTTTCTGATGAACTTGAAGTCATGCAAATTTTTCTACTAGTTTCTGCATTTATGCTAGTTTGTCCTGTAGCCTATTGAACACCATGTTTCATTGTGAGACATTTGAAAACACTATCAATTTCCACCAGACTCACCAGTCCTACAAATGTATATAATTTTTGTTCCCTATTCAGCCAATGCTGGTAATGTACTTGATGGTTACCACCCATCTAAACCTAAAGTGGAGGGGAGTAGTGAAGAGGAATCAGATGCTGAATCCTCTGAGGAAGAGGATAAAGAAGCCAGGGAAGCAAAGTGGCACAGCATCACACCACCCGCTAGACCCGTCTCCCACGATAGCGTTTATTACCACATGGCATATGAGGACAACAAGCCGTGTATGTTTATCTCAGAGTATTTTGAGGATCATCGACGCAGAATGACCAACACGAACATCCTCGAAAAGATTGCGGAGAAACTGGTAAATTTGTATTATGCTTTTCTTTTCTTTGTTCACATTCATCAGCATTATTAGTTTTTCCAGGATTTTATTTTAAGTGTGCTTTCAAGGATGGTTGGAGAGAGATTCCTGTTGCCCAGGTGCTCCCAGAGCTAAGGGGCAACAAGAAGCTGATCTGTTTGTGGCATGTAAGACTCAATTTGCACACTTTGTCTAATTGCACAATGTATTATGTCCTGTGATTGCCTTGTATCTTGTCGTTGTTGGTTGCCAGTGGCATCGATGGT
This sequence comes from Cryptochiton stelleri, assembly GCA_031471745.1. Classification (NCBI taxonomy): domain Eukaryota; kingdom Metazoa; phylum Mollusca; class Polyplacophora; order Chitonida; family Mopaliidae; genus Cryptochiton; species Cryptochiton stelleri. The sequence continues at coordinate 4,104 of JAUELC010077460.1, forward strand.
GGTTTCCTTCATACATTGGGTGGGCAGGCCATCATATGAGTGATATAAACTTAAGTACAGTGTAAAAATCAAATAAAAAAAGTGCTTTTAAAAATATATTTGCTTTTATTAAATCTCTTTTCCAACCTATAAAAGCTCAATTTTGAAAACAAAAAAACTGTTTTAATCGTAGAATCAGCTTATAGTACAAGTTCTACCAAAAGGAGCAATTTTCTGACACTATATAGTATATGCTAGTTACTCAAAGGATACTTGTTTTGTCATACATGTATGAGTGATGCGGGGTAGGCTACTTCATGCTATACATTAACCAAGTCTAGCAGGTTAAGGGACAGTGAAAGTTGCCCAACTTGTCAAAAGGGCAACCACATGGTGATGGGGAGCTGTAAATGAACTTGGGCTTGTGTAAGTACTACATTTTAATCTTAAATTAGCACACAATGTTAATTGACTGTATTTTATTTTGTTGCTAGGAGGATGCGATAGAGGATGTTAATGAGATGTTGCTACAGGAGCGTCCATTCCCCGAGAAACGATTACGAGGTCTCTTTGAAGAGTTAGGGTCTGCCTGTTCAAAGTTTGTGTCCTTAGTGAAAGGTACCAGTGGCGGGGCATCTGCAGGAAAAACTATACTTGATAAGAAGAGACATTTACTACTCGTCAGAGAAATGGTATGTGTCTTTTACATGTATATTGACACCTTGTGTAAATCTCCTTCAATCTTAGGGAGGTCAGTTGTTAAAAAATGCTCATATTTTGGCTTTAAGATCTGACCAAATGTTTTTGTTTATATGTAATGTTATAACACAATCATTCCACTCAAAGTATAAAGGACTACATTTTCCAACAAAAAAAATAGCCATGCCAAGTTTCTTTGCAAAGTGCAAGTGTGCTAATTATGAATGTACTCACATCATGAACAACGTATTGGTCAGATTTGTGAAATCTCATGGGTAATTAGAAGAAATGTTCCAAAATATGTTCTATGTGTTATAGATAACAGAAATTCTCCTTTCATTATAGCAGGTGGGAGCTTTGTGTGCCTGGGCCGGGTGCACTCTGAGCTGAGGGGCAACACAAAGTCAATTTGTTGTAATGTCTTGCACTGAAGTAGAGTGTAATACCCTGATTAAACAAACAAATTGTCTTAAAGTGTTATCAACACTAGCCCGCAATGAAATGTTTGACAACTTTATAGTACAGCGGGCGGTGGTTTTTACGAGGTTTCCTCCCGGTTTTCCACTGTATTAAGTAAGGCAGAGTAAGAAGGGGAAAATCCATCGTCATATAACTGAAATACTCTTGAGTACGACGTTAAACACTAATCAAACAAACAAACCACTGTATAGTTATAATATTGAAATTTAGGATAATTTTTCAATTACTTGTACATGTATCTCGGTGGAGGCAAGCATTTTTTCTCTCTGCATTTCTGAAAGTATATATTGGTTAATTGATTGGCGTAATTGGATCTTATTTTTCTATACAGGACCACCTGTCAACACTGGCACGGACAATGAAAGCTACGGTGACAAAAACAAACATTAAAGAGAAGTTGAAATCAGCAAATGTCTATCTACAAAAACTGAGAAACTTATCGGGAGAGGTACGGTAATCATTTCTACAACAGACAAGTTTTCTATGATCTGAGGCTGTTTCTACTAGACATTGTCCGCTTATTCCAGGAACTATGGAAGCATTTGGAAAATGGGGAGGCGCACTATTATAAAATATAACCCAATATAAGACAGGATAAATGCAAAAAATAACGATATTTGTTTGAGGGATTGGAAGATGGGGTGGCTTCAAAGATCACAGGCAATTCAAAGAAATTATATAAGTGAAATTTTCTGAAATTTCACAGTCTTTGTACATTATGATGCAATAAATTTTATAATTATTTAAGCTATACACAAGTGAGTATAAAGGGTTAATGGATAATGTTTTTTTTATTATGTTCAGCCCCAATCAGCTCTCCCTGATATATTCATATGGATGATCAGTGGCAATAAGAGGATAGCTTATCAACGAATACCCTCTAAAGATGTCATCTATTCTGTCGTTGATGAGGAGAAGGGAAAGAATTGCGGAAAGGTTGTTACTCTCCTTCTCAAGGTCAGTCAAGGTCATGGTTTGATACTTCAAACTGGGCTGCACCATGGCTCAGTGGGTATTAGTGCATTGATCTGCTGAACCCCCTTCAATGTACTGCAAAGGTTACAGGCAAATGTACTCTTCTAAAGATCAGTCAAGGTCCTGGTTTGATGTACTATACAGGTGTGTTCATACTTCAAACTGGGCTGTGGCGTGGCTCAGTGGGTAGTGGTGCATTGATCTGCTGCCCCCCCCCCTCAATGTACTGCAAAGATATGTACTCTTCTGTGGATTTTCTCCCTCTAACTGCCTTCAAAATGGTGCGGTCCTGCGACAACAAGCTGAAGATAGACGTGTATCAACTGACCCTTGAGTATGACAATCTACACCAATCAAACTAAACTGTATGAATCCACCACTGTTTATAAAGTAACCCTAAATAATCAAGGTCTTATTTATTTTCTAGTTACCAGGTAAGAAGGCTACAGGGCAGTCCGGGTGGTCAATCCAGGCCAAACTACAGGTGTATTTCTGGTTAGGCTTGGGTAAACACAAGAAGGACTTTCTCTCAGGGCTCCCTCGAGGTTATGAGGAATCAGCGGCTATCAGGAATGCCAATAAACCACAAGCTATACCACCAACTGTTGTTAGTTACACAGGTAAGGCTTCTAGTGGTCGAATACCTTTTCACAAAGCAACATCCCTCTCGATATAAAGGGCAGCATGTTCCGAGAATAATCATGCTGCCTTTACTTAGAATTGGGGGAACATTAATTTTCCCACAGAACAAAATACTTCACATTTTATGATTGTATTTGTGTGGCTATTTACTGTTGGGGTACACCGCATCATATAATTGAAATTCCCTTGAGTAGGGCAATAAACACCAACCAATCGAACACAAAGCAATAACAGTGTATTGTCGTCATGTAGCTGTGCAGGTTGATGGAGCTTCCTGTGCCCGGGTGCTCTCTGTCTGAGCTAAAGAGTAACAGGAAGCCAAGCTGTCCTCCCACCTTGTACTGTAAATGGGCACACTTAACCGTATTGCACCATATTTTGCGTTCTGTGCTTGTTTTTCATATTATCATAGTTTGTTGCCTGTTATATGAAGAGTGGTCTCCTTCATCAATTGACCTGTCTCACCGTCAAATAAGGATTAAAAAAACTTAAAAGTGCTGTGGCCAATCTAGACATTTGAAGATATTAGTATTGTTAAATCATTAGTTATTCCCAAAACTGACAAAATCAATAAGTCAATGGCCAATTTTATGAGCCAAATTTAACATCCATTAGCATTTGGCTAATAGGTAGCTAGGGCTCTCAGTATGACGCAAAAAGCAACAAACAGACATAGATTTTGTTTTTCTAGGTAAATTTAATCTAAAATTTAATGTGGGACAAAGTATTAGTCAAATAATAGTCATACTGTTAAATCATCAGCCAAACTGATAAATTATCCCTAAAACTGGCAAAGTCAATGAAACGATTGACAATTTTAAATGTCAAATTTAACATCCTTTAGGATTTGGCTAGGTGGCTAGGACCCTGAGTATGGCGTTAAACCCCAATGAAACAAACATATGTGAACATACTCGTCGATTTTGTGTTTCTTGGTGAATAAATTTAATCCAAAATTCCATATGGTAAAAAAGTTATTTAGGAGGCTATCACTATTTCCAAGTCGAATCTGTATCAAATAAAATAACCTTTGTCTTAAAGTTAAAACAAAATTATTATTGTTTTCAGAAAAGCAGATTTTCCAGTTGAGAGCCCATATGTATCAGGCTCGCAGTATTGTCGGATCTGACGCCTCGGGCCTCTCCGATCCTTTTGCACGGGTTTGTTTCTCAAATCACAGTATGAGCACGCAAGTTATAGAGGAAACACTAAGTCCTACCTGGGACGAACTGCTCATTATGAAAGAGGTTACGATGTATGGAGTTATGGAAGAAATCATGGAAGACCCACCTACCATAATCGTGGAACTCTTCGATCAAGACAAAGTTGTAAGTGTCTGGCCTTTGAACAAGGCATACAATTGTCAATATTCTATGTTGTTTTGGCTGGGAAAATGGTTAACACTGTACTCCCATTGTCTTGGTTAACAAGTTTGAAATTAAGTTTGTTTTCCTAATTTCCTCCTATAACACATGTCCTGTCTTACAAAGGATTGAAGCTTTGGATGCCATTAAAATCTGCGGGCCTGGTGCTCTCAGAGCTAAGGGGCAATATGAAGCCGATCTGTTTGTGGCATCCTGTTCTGTCCTGTGCTTGTCTTGTATCTTGTCATTGTTTGTTGCCAGTGGCCCCTAGGGTGGTTTCCTTCACCCATTGGGCTGGCACGCTATCATATAAGTAAAATAAGTAAAAAAGTAAGGCGTCAAAACCCCAATCAAACAAACAAACAAAACCGTTAAAATCTCCAATCAAGTAAAATCACGATTGATGTGAGTCAGTCCTACAACTTTTGGCAGTTTTGTATTGGATAGAGCTTCATCTGTTTCATTGACAGTGAAAAGCTCAGACATTGAAGTGGGAGCAAAATTGTGTATGGTCTTGGTAAAGAATGGTCTATACTTCCAACATTGGAGAATCCTGTTGACTCTGAGCAAGCCTGTCACATTTTACACAGTATTAATCTGTTTGACAGACATCATGCATTGATTGATTCATGAGTTTGATTTATTTCAGGGTAAATCTGAGTTTATTGGACGGGCGCTAACAAAACCTGTTGTCAAAATGAGCAACGAACATTATGCATCTCCTAAATTCCCGCCTCGCTTGGAATGGTGGGATATTTCCCGAGGACAGGACAAAGCCGGGGAATTGCTGGCGTGTTTTGAACTCTTACAGGTACATGTAGAAATATGCTTCAAGTTTTGTTCACTAATTTGTTTTATATAATTTATCTACCTTTTCTTTTCATATATACTTATCGAAAGATGCGGGTGCCCTTTTGTAATAGGCTTGTCCGTCCGTATTTCTATTCCGTGCTCTAACTTTTGTTAGAGCAAAATGTTATTCAAATTTGCTGTCAATGTCCATTATATGAATATGTCACTCAAGTTTGACTTTCATCATATTCAGCCCAGTACTTATTTGCTTATTTGCATACTGCCCGGGTATAGTAATCGGCTTGTCCCTCCGTCTGTCCGTCTGTCTGTCTGTCCATCCTTCCTTATATCTATTCCATGCTCTAACTTTTGAAAGAGTGATCGGATTTTATTCAAATTTGCTGTCAATGTTTATTATATGAATATGCCTCTCAAGTTCTTCTTTTATAACATTCAGCCCATTACTTATTTGCATAATTCAATCTGATTGTCATCCGTCCGTATTTCTATTCCGTACTCTAACTTTTGAAAGAGTGATCGGATTATGTTTGAATTTGCTAGAAATGTTCATCATATAAATACGCTACTCAAGTTTGACTTTCATTGCATTCAGACCGTAATTTTTTTTTTGCTTAATGCAACCTGATTGGTCGATCGTCTGTTTTTCTATTCTGTGTAACAATTGTTTTGTTGAAATTTTGCCTGTTGTATCCCATATCAAAGAGTCCATTGCTGATCAGGTAAATTTAAAGTTACACATGGGGTCATATGTCATCCATTTTAATTGACAATGTAACACTTTTTTTCCCAACTCTATCAGAATACTTACCGTATTATTTGCCAAGACTAGCGGGGCCCTTCCTGACAGAGTCAGTGTTCTAGTTATATAATATTATTATAAATTTGGAAAAAGATTAGTTTGCATGCCTCCATTAGAAATATAGAGATTATATGTACAGTGTGCGATACTTGACGATGTATCAGCTAGAGTTGTCTCAGCTTGTACTAAAATATTTTTGTCATATATTTTTAATATTTCTTGAAAAGTCGATTTTTGGGACCATTTTGACAACTTTTGGATGATCAATTCTTAGAGGCATTATAAGACTGCTTATCTAGATTTTAAAACAGTTCAATGATTAGTTGTCAAATTTTATGATAAAAAGAACTGTTTAATTTCCATTTTTTTATCCCATAAAACTTGAAATATGATTGTTTGATGTAAGTATTGCTGAATGCAGCTAGATTGTTTGGAACGGTATTTAAATGAGAACCCATTTTGTTTTTACCATACCCATATTGCTATGCATTAAAGGAGACACCAGTGACTTAATCATGCGACGTTGTTCTACTGTTTAAAAGAATGTATGTTACACACCCCAGAAATAAAAAACATGCAAGAAAACAGTACACAGCCATTTATTTTATTTCGTGGGGGAAAATAAATCTTTTACAGAGAAATCTACTTCTGTTAATTTGTGTGGCTGGCAAGTGTTGTTGTTGATAACTGTTTATGTTCTGGCGCTGCCATATTAGTGTAAACATTGAAAGTAGTCCCGTTTCAATCCATACTAATATGAACCACCTGATACAGAAAAATATACTACTGGAATGAAAGATGTAAATTAATCCATACCCTTTTTTCAGCCTTCTATAAATATTAGCCACATTAACTGATGATCATTCAATAAAGAAAACACATACAACCTGCAAATTCAAGATACTTAAGTCAGCATTTTTGTCCAAAGTAGTCATATATATCCAGCAGTCTTTTCAAATTGTGTACATATTTAAAAAAAAGAAATTGTTTTATATTAATTTTATCTTTTTTCTGTTTTTGTGTATTATCTATGTTTATCAATGTACAAAGTGTTTTTTAATTGTTAAGTTAGAGGGCCTCAAGGAAGACCAAATTGTTTAAATTTGATTGACCCTCAGAAAATAAAGATTTCATTCATTCATTCATTCAAATTGGTTTCTCCCACAATCTTTGTACAAAACTTCTTCTGAAATTGGTGATTGCTGAAGATTCTTGAACTCCGCCTCATTTCTGGACTGTTCAGAAACTCCTGGAAATTCCTGGAAAAATAAGTCAGTTTTCCAGTTCTGGAATTTCCCGGAAAACCATTGTTACTCATTTAAAACTCTTGGAAAATCAATATTTTGTTTACAAATGTGTTACATAGTAGGGAAAACTTTGTTCCAATATTTATTAGCATTACATGTGCTAAAAATGAATGTCTGTGATCGTTTTTTACACTGTAATAACATGGATGCAAACATTTGTTAAGTCTCAATTTTAACAATTTTATTGAAAAAGCCCAGTTTTTGTCCTGGAAAACTCCTCGAATTTCATTACTGGACTGCTGTATGAACATTATCTTGCATTAACTGATGATCATGACAGTTTACAGAAAATACTTGAAAAAAATTATTTAATGGTTCAACCAGCCTGAACTGAATTCGTTTCTTTCCCGGTGCCTGTGTATAAAAGGAGTTTGTAAATGACTGATTGCTTCTCGATCTCCGCCACATTTGAGGACCCAAAAGTTGCTGGTACCATGACAGCCATACTATTATAAATCACCTAAAATTTCAATCTTAAAATTACTACTTTGGAAGCTATATACAAGGGGCCCGCGCTGTGGTTCAGTGGTTAGCGTGTCTGAGTTCTGATCCTACTCTAATGTACCATAAGGGTTCAAACCCCTTTGGTGACCACAGGTATATGAGGGAGTCACATGGGGTGACTCTGGCTATAGCAGGCGGTGGTTTTTACGAGGTTTCCTCCCGGTTTTCCATTGTATTAAGTAAGGCAGAGTAAGAAATAGATAATCCGTCGTCATATAAGTGAAATACCCTTGAGTACGACGTTAAACACCAATCAAACATAAGAAGATGTGAAAGACTTGACGATAATATCTGAGAGTGAGTTGACCATTTTGCAGTTAGCGCTAGGCAGAATCAGGATTTTACAGTTAGCGCTAGGCAGAATCAGGATTTTACAGTTAGCGCTAGGCAGAATCGGGATTTTACAGTTAGCGCTAGGCAGAATCAGGATTTTACAGTTAGCACTAGACAGAATCAGGATTTTACAGTGAGCGCTAGGCAGAATCAGGATTTTACAGA
>JAUELC010077570.1:0-26659 GCA_031471745.1 Cryptochiton stelleri
ATCTTGCCCACATGCAGATCATGGGCAACTGTCCCAAAATCGAGGACATCCCTGGAGGCATACATGCTGATTTCGCCAACAAAACTTTTGGTGGGGGGGTCTTCGGTCGAGGGGCGATGCAAGAAGAGATTTTACTAATCATCCACCCTGAAGCGACTTTGGGGAAGGCTCTTTTCCCGCAAATGACTGAAAAAACGGCTCTAGAGGTGCTCGGCGCAGCTAGGTTCAGCGAGTACGACGGGTACGGGTCGATCGGAGCGAGAGCCTTCAAGTACGTAGGACCGGCCTTTGTTGACCCCGCGCAGACGTTAGATAAAGAAGATAGGATACTTACTGAACTGGTGGCCATGGACGCGATTAACGTTTCCAGCGACCCCAAAAAGCAGTACACGGCAAACGCTATCATGAGAGAGTTTAGAAAGGCCGTCGTAGCATTCTCGCCTTTGGACGGAACTAGCTCTGCCGTACCCGTTATAACGGGAGGGTGGGGAACAGGAGTCTATGGCGGCGACCCGCTGCTGAAAACACTCATTCAGATCGCGGCAGGGTCCTCCGTGGGTCGCGAACTGGTGTTTGTCAAACTAGGAGAAGGAATTAAAAACCGCGTGGAAAATATCTTGAAACAGATGGAAGCGGCTAAACCGACCGTACGCGACCTATTGACCATTCTGATAAAGGCCGTAACGACCGCCGATGGGTACGGCGCAAACGCCTACTCCAACTTGCAAATCACCGACTACGCAAACCAGGCTGAGATCGCTGCTAAATACGCTGAACTACAAGGTAGCATGGATACCGATCGTATGACTGCCGGTATAATGGGTCCTCCTTTATCTATTCAGCAAGCGCAGCATCGCAAAGCTGAAAGTAGCCAACCCTCGCACGACACCGTATTCGACACGCGGTCTGAGAACGATATGTCCGACACACGACCAGTGACATCTACGAAATCCAAAAGACGTAAGAAATCCAAACCCACCGGCAATGCCCATGCGTTCGAGGAGGACAGTATATCGTCTGAATTCGGAGAGGGTTTGATGGAATAACTGCACAGCGCCGTATACTTACCCTTAGGCCCGTGTGGTCTACTTAACACAGCCGATACACCGCTTACGAATTCATAATGACCCTATTATACATATATGTAATCTTCAATTAAAACACACCAAAAACACGGTTGAAACAGTTACTTTGTATTATTTTATTAACGGGTACGAACAGGTCACACAAAGTGTTGCGCCTTTGCGACCTTATAGAGCGATGTAGCCAGTCTCGCATTAATGACTTTATCGAGTGCCTTCAGAGTCTCGATCTTCAAGTCGAACGTGCAGTACAAGTTAAACATGGTAAGGAAGTAATTCTTGTCTTCTTCCATACCTTCAGTCTGGTCGTCCTCGAAGTCGTCGTGGTTGTTCTCTTCACGTTTCTTAATCTGTCCAAAGTCCTTGACAGACGGGAAAAACGCCCATACTTTGAGCGTGTCGTTGTTGACGTAGTCTATCATCGTGGTGGCCTCGCAGAGTATCTGCTTGCCGACCTCGTAAGCCATAGGTTTAAGGAACATTTGGTTACCTCTGACGGACATGTCGAGCTCTACGTCTGTCCTCTCTTCTGTCTCGTCTTCTGGGTCGTCGTAGAAACTCAAAAACCATTTTGTGGTGCTCTCTATTTCATAGTTCAGATCGTCTTCGATGCGCCTTTGGCCGGCAGGCCACTGCCTACAAGGAACGATTTTCTGCCAAGCCTTTCTAAATATGCGGCGAATAAAGGTAGGTTTGCATCCGTCCAAAATATCCAGGACGGTGACGTCCGGGTTGACCCAAACGGGCCTCGTGTTCATCGACATGATGGAGGTTTTTGCCTCTCCTACACCCACTACGGCACCGCGGCCGAAGTCTATCGGGGCGGTAGCAGGTAGGTCGTCTAGGCCGCTATGCATGATGTAGTCGGGAGTGGTTGAAGACACTGGGAAAGACCGTTTGCAAATCTTCGCGGGTTTACCCACTTGTACACCGTCGCGGCACAACTGGTCATACACGTACTGCTCTCCGTACTCTCCAAACGCCTGGTTGTAAGCGCCGATTGCCGGTTGAGAGAACCCCTTAATCCCTCCAAACTGTATGGGAGTAATTGTTCTCGTGCCAATGCCGGGCTGCTTCAGGGAACCCAATTGGAACGAGTGCCACGATCCTACGGTGATCAGCTTGGACATTTTCCACATGTGCATATCCATTGTTTCCCCGTCCATGGATCCCGATTGGTAAATAGTTCTTATAAAGTCATCCTTTGTCTTTACCTCTTCGTACATTTTGCGTACGTGAGCGTTGACATCGTCCTCCTCAGGTATGTTTCTTAAATGGTCCAAAGTCATCTGGAAGAGTTTCTCCTGAAGCTCCACTGGGTCGTCTTCGACCGCGAATTTCCACATGTCCATCGCGTCGTCGTCGTCCGGACAGACGTCGTCGTCAAGCTTACGTTTGCACGCAACGCGGCAAAAGTTGCGCTGTCGTTCGAGTGGATAAGGCTTCTTATTACGTGGGGTCTGCGTGACGGCGGAGGCGTCCTCTATAGACTCTATCGGTTGTGTTTGGTCTTCAGGACCGCTAGGAAAAAATGCCGATGGTACGTCTTCAATAGTTGCGGGTGGACAGTCGGTGTAACCGATGGATCCCGGTATGATCGACATGTACAGTTTACTGCAATCGCGGTCGACAGAGGGTGTCACATCGGTCGCTACTGTCGGTAAGGCCATATCGGGTGTAGGATCATTCGACACGTGCGCATAGTCCATTACGCCGTCCAAGGCGTCGACGACTTCTTTTTGGTAGCAAATAGTTTCTAACATCATGTCGTCATCCTCCATTACTTTACAATGTTTGATACCGCAGGTAGTTCTGTAAAGCACGTCTTTCCAGTACGGAGAAATGTGGAGAAGTGACGTATATTTACAGGGCGGTTCTCTTTTATGCGTTCCGGGGTCCTTCCTTGTTATGTATAACGTTAATACAAAGTCGACTTTGTATTAGTGACGGTCCTTAATGCAAACTCGAGTTTGTATTAGTGACGGTCGTTAATACAAACTCGAGTTTGTATTAGCGACTGTTGATGCTTAAATATTTATATTTATTCCCATTCATTCGAGAAAAAGATGTTGCGTATGCGAGACGTGTATATGCACGATCCCAACCGTGAGCTGGTCGAGGAGGTTCGGTGGGACAAAATCTTTCGTCATTTAGTATTCAAGGTGTTCTTTAAGGACCCCACTAAAGAGCACGTTATCACTCCGTATTCACTGTTCGTAAACGGTGCACTCGACCCTACGGCACCCAGAGAACCCTCGTTCGATTGCGATGCGTTCTTTACACCGCTCAAAAGGAACATGTTTAGTTTGTACGCGACCATAGTTTACCTCACTCTGCGGACGCAACTGGGAGTACCCGACAGTCCATTGACACAATTGCGAGCTATTGAACAGGGTCATTCACACCTTATCAAGGGCCTCACGAAACAAAACAATCGACAAGCTGTCGAGGCTCTTATAGACCTTTATTCTTTGTTGTTTAAAAGCGTTGTCGAGCTTCCGCTAAAGGACTGCGACGTGTGATCGGTAGGTGAAATACCGGACCAACCCGGCTCAGCGGTCTCAGGTTTCATCGTCAGAGAGATCATTTGAGACAAGCACGGGAACCTCGCCTCGAAGTTCCGTCTAGACCCGTATACATGTTTAATAAAGAATTTCTGTAGTAGCCTCGAGACCGAGTTTATGTCGCTTGTATTGTCCCCGCATTCCTCTATAACCTTTAGCCTGAAGAAAGGCGATGTCGATTGGAGGCGCTTAAAGAGACTCAGCAGGTGAGTGATAGATCCAACCACGTCGTCAGCAGCGGCGTCGGATGTGTACCTCAGCACGTCTTCACTCTCCCACCTCTTTAGGTAGTATTTGATTACCCTCAGGTCTCCGCTAAAGGCTTTATTAGCGCCGGTTTTCTTTGAACAAGACGTCATGGCCGAGTCATTCGAGTACACCGATTTTATGTTACCCGAAGTGATGTCCACGGCTATACGGCACGCGCTCTCCGACGAATCTAATAGTAAGAAATCTATACCTTCGATCGTCGTGGAGGACCGATCGGATTTTGACAGCCTTTGTAACGCATTGGCCGCCGGCTACGAATGCGAACTGTACGTAGTGGACCGTGTGAGGGGTAATAATTATGCTTACAACATTACTAGCTCCGCGGTCCCGAAGGTGCTGATAGAAAGGACTGATTACGTGTTCGCGACAACCCCTGCGACCGCTGACGCTCTAGAGGAGCACGAACCTTTCGTTAGGTATGAAGTGTACGTTCAGCCGCCAGAAGAGGTTGATATGTCCGACGACGAGGCTTCAGAGGACCCCATGGCGGTAACCTTCGATACTACGGGATGGACTTACAGCACCGTTAAAACGGATTTCAAGAGTATAGAAGGGGTCCCTGAGGCCAATATAACCGTACGTGAAGCGATGACGTACGACCTAGAACACCCTTCGTCTCCTGAATTCAACCTTTACTTAAAGTTACCTACGGGGTGCCGCGAAAGCGCTGTCCCGGCTTTGATTTTGGGCTACACACCTACAGCTAAAATCGTATTTTCTTGCGCGTCGATGTCTCTAACCGCCGGAGTACTCAAGGTTCCGAACGGAATGGGCATTTGCGTGTTGTCGGGAGTCAACGACCTCGTGCTGTTGGATCGTGACTACATCATTCTCGCCGTGTGGGACCTTTACAAAGAGTTGTTTTCCTTCGTCAACGCCTTGGCGCACGCCGTGACGGACCTCACTCAAGAAATAACCATCCCTTCAAAACCGCTAATAAGGTCTTTCAAAGAGGCCCTATCCGCCGATGTGGAGCTTAAATACAAAGATCTAACTATAGGTCCCCGCGTGGAGGACGGAGAGTGTGTGTACAATTACGTGGCGAAAGACAAAGACTCCATCCCCAGGAACGGCACCTTGTCGTTTTTCATGTCCGCATGGGGTGTAGAGGACGACGTGATTATGACCAATTCATCCGTCATAGGAATGAGTTTACGGACCTTGGAAGAGGTCATGATGGTGGTCGACAAGTACATACCAGATGACCGGTCGGTCGTTTACGCTACCAACGACGCCTTCGTCCAGTACCTGTTAAAGATAGATTATCAGCACGAGCTACCGAGGTACGATACCCCGGAGGACGCGTATCGTGTATACCAGAACGTACGCGCCATCAACTACAAACTAGTAAGGACAGCCGGCACCATAACGGTCGACATGACACCTTTCCAAAGCGCTGCAAACACAGCCTACAACACTTTGTCGTTCGACAATTGGACGGATAAATCAACGAGAATAAAGTACATAATTTGACAAATTTACGTTTAATAAAACAAAAATCACATCATTGAATTCGTGGGTATATGTGTCATTCTTTCGCGCCAGAATTAGTATTTTGTGTAGCCTTCTTCACCCGAGAGATTATGAGTGGTAAAACACGGCTCTCTAAACGTCTTTATGCGCCTAGCATCGAACTCAAGGGCATAAAGGTAGGGCCGCGGGATAGATCTGCGGTGGTGTGCTGGGTTCATCGTCTTCATTTGCCTCCGGGGTGTTCCGACAATCAACTTTGTTGCTCGGCTCCGGGGGCGCAGAAGGTTGTGAATACCAGCCACCGCACCCATCCACACAGTCACGGTATGGTGGCAGTGGAGCCGCCGAATTATGCGGATAGTCGTGCTGGTAAGAATACCGGTTGTTGACACTGGGCCGAGGCTCCGCATATACGCGATGGTCGATATGTCCGTAAGGTCCATACTGGTGAGGCAGCAGGCCATGCCTGGGTGGAGCGCTCACATGCAGTAATTTTGCCCCGCCTTCGCTCGAAGTTATGAACTCTTCGACCACATCGAGCACTTTCTTCGTCGCCTTCTGTGTCAACCGGGCGATGGTCGTCTTGTAGTACATTTGGCTCTTTATAAACATGCCGTGAGGCTTTCTCGCTGCCAATATTTCGGCTTGCTTCTGGTGATCGAGAACGAACACGTGGTTGTCCTCTTCGAATTCTTCCGTCATGGTGTGAATGTTGGCGTAAACGGCATCCATCACCTGCATGTAGACCTCGTTTGCCATCTCCTGGACCGTGCTGCGTCTCACCCGTTTGGGGAAGGCTACTGTCACGACGTTCATGTTTGACAAGTATTATTTCGCTGGGCTGAAGCGAATCGATGCGTTCACCAAGAGCGAAGGAATGAAATGATAACCGAACTGAGCGGTCTCCGTTATAGGCACCCGCTAATACAAACTGAGCTCTAGAGTGTGATCAGCTTTGTATTAGTGACCTTTAGTGACCTACTTAACACCGAATACCCCTCTAGATGAAGCAGTACTTGGTATTAGAGGCCTCGAGGATTATTAGTATTTTGCGATTTTAGTGGTTGATCAGCAGATTTGACGAGGTTACGTTCAAGAGTGTGTCCCGGCCGCCCTTCGATCCGATCGACGCCCATTCGAGACACTTCTCGGTATCCCTGTAAGCGTAGCTGACTATTTCGAAAGAGCATTCTAAATTGACGACGTTGACGCGTATACTAGGTATCCACGTTCTCATACTCCTCCTGGTGTCTGTACTTTCTTTTAAATATGTTACCGAATAGCCGGCCATGATAATTTTATCGTTCGTCCGTACGACCTTTTCGTCTGTCGAGTTTATAATAACGTTATTCAGAGGAGAATGGACTAGTCCATTGAGACCCTTCGGTACGTCCCTGAGTAGTATGGGCGGTGCGCACTCGTAGACATGTTCGGTAGACGGCGTGATTACACCTTTCGTTAGGACTGTAGCGCTGTCGATAGGCCCTCCCACCCACGGCGTCTTTGAGACATCGTTCGACGTGTTATCCGCGGTCCACAAGCGTAGCTCGTCCCCGCTCAAACTTTCCAGCATTAGTATGTAAACGTTGCTTACGTATTTGGACCTCTGAACGATCACGTCTGCGATTTTAAGGTCTATAACGGGACTTCGTATGTAAACTTTTTGTTGTTTCTGGTTGTAAAAGACGAGCGTCCAGTGCTTAGTGAAGACCCCTTCTAAGCAATAGTAAAATTGCCAGTCCGAACTATCCCTGAATGTTACGTTGAACACTCCCAAAGTCCATAGCTTAGACGATAGGATGTTTTTGACCACGTTCATGATGGGGTATCCAGCCGCGTTTATCGAGAACCAGACCTCACTAGATGCATTCTAATAAGCTTTAGTTAACGAACTAAAGCGTGAACACAAAGAGGCTTTCGAAAAGGTATATCAAAAAAGGTTGATTATATATAAATAACAATAATTATTTCGTTCGTTCACGACGGGTCGTGGAAACATTGGAACATTTTTGCGGTCATTCCCGGCACCGAAATAACGTCTATAGAATGTCTCATAAGTTCGGCGGTGTTCGTTATAGATGTCCAGCGCACAAACGGCTGGGCTTTATATCCCGTGCACGGTCCCGCATAGGCCATAGCTATATAGATACACACCGCTATATGCGCATATACGTCGTAGTGTTTATTGATGTCATGCCGATGCTTGTCAACGAGCACATGGCGGCTTTCGTCGAGCACCACGCGCAGCACATCTACGACAGAACTGTCACTGAAAGCGCGTAGGTTTTCCTCGAGTTCCCATCTATAGAACCCTTTGTGGATCTTGTATAATACGAACGCCTGCCATACCTTCGTCGGGAACGGATCGTAAATCCCCGTTATGACCTCGTCAAAAAGCTTTTGTATTTGTTCACGGGTATTTGGCGGCATCATAGAAACGTACAGCTCGGCAGAGTCTTCTTCAGGGTTGTGTGAATTGCTCACTTCGTCGCGGGGTTCATCGGTAAGAACTGGTTCGTTAGGGCTTTCAGGGAGATTAGAGGGTACTTCGGGATCTCCGTCGGTAGTCGGAGCGCGTGATGCGATCAATCGAGTGCATTCTTCCGCTGGACATATCGTAGGATTTTCCCCGTCGATATCGAACAATTCGTCGTAGTCACCGAAATCGATGTCTTCATCTCGGGACGACAGTCTCGCCGACTTGACAGAAGTAGGTAAATCGCATAAATGCTCTGTGTCTTCGTGTCGTCTCTTGGTGGCGCCGTTAACCGACGAGAGGGTCGGCATCATCATACCTTCGTCTCGCTCGCGAGCTTCTGTTAGTTCGATCTGATAGGTTTTCTCTTTAGGTGACGTATTTACAGATTACACCGTATAGCGCGTCAACTTTGTATTAGACCACGTGACGTGCATCTCCGTTCCCCTTTCCTGTCGTTCGTTAATACAAACTCAGCCGATAACACAAAGTCGTTCGTTAATACAAACTCAAACAACCCGCCCCTCTAGAGTAAGCGGTAACGTTAGGATTGGATATGCTATATTTATACCTAGTTAAACTGAGACAGCCGTATATATTGTGTCTGAACTTGTCTGAGCGTTTCCATGGTTACTCTAGTATTTATATGGGTTGCCTTCAGTCACTCTTATTATGTTCGATAACCATGCATATATTTGTTAAACGGTTCTCTTTACGGTTATTTCATTAACCATGTTTTGTATGATTTCAACACATTTTTGTAGAGGTTCCGTTAATGAACCTCGAAAGACTTCATAGAAAGCAATAAAAAAAAATAATTAAAATCCCTCGTGTTTTTCCTTACTTCATTTGGTTGCCTGAGAGGTCCAAATAATAACAGTACAATCATCAATAGGATTCGCAAACATTGCGATCTGAGCTATAGCAACCATCGTCAGTTCGATCAGTACGAACACCATCTCGAGCCACACGATCGTGTTCTGAGAAAATGGTTTGTACCGTATAGCCAGGCCGTACAAGATGGTTGTGGTGATCATGAGCGCTATAGAGGCGCACATGGTCACCACGGAGGGTAGAAAACGGTACATTCCAGAGTTGTAGGCGACGGTTAGGATGACGCACGAGATAAACACGAGGACTAGTCCGCTGACGACGAAATTCCACGAGTTGCGTGAAAGGCTCATCGCGTAGAAACACGCCATAACGGCGACGGAGAGGCTGGTCAAGGCGGTTGCGTTGTGTTCACCGGCTCGGCTCGTAACCAATGCTACCATCATAGCTGCCGCGACCATGATCTTCAGTAGCGGGAAACACGAGACTGTTCGGGATATGTTCCAGTGGAGTAAAAATGGCTTGGTCATCAGCAGTATTGCATTAATAAGGGATAGACATAGGCAGTTAATGCCCAGGAAGATCAATTGGTTGCATCGGTGGTGGGCTGTATTGGCAGATAAGGTACATTTGGGAGTGAAGTTGTTCATGACTCGCAGTTGCACGGGAATCACGGCCGCGACCAACTCTAGTACGGTAGCCGCGCCGAAAACGAAGGTGAAATACTGTTCTCCGCTGAAAGACCAGTCTCCGCCGCTTTTGAGGCTATAAGGCGGTGGATGTGGCTGATCGGGCACCGACAACTTGGTGGTGAAAATGTCTGTTCTAGGATCATTGAAACGCGGCACAACTTCCTTGAAGAGTGTGTCCAGATAAGATCTAGGTTCTCCCAGGTCGCCGGTATCTACCTCCGTCTCCTCTTTTGTTTGAGGCTCATGGGGCGGCGTCAAAGGAATCTCGTCCATATTCATAGTCACGTCGGGGTCCTCTGTGTTGTACGTTACGTTCATGGCGTGCAATACGTAGTCTGACGGGTTTACTGGTTTTCCAATCTTATATACACCACCACCCTACTAATATTCAGCTATATAACGCACCGAACGGTGAGTATTAGTGCTTCCGAGCAAAACCTACCTAGAGTAAAAGTTCGTTTTCACATACGATCTGTAGAGGGAATAAAGATAAACTCATAGAAATGACTTTTGGAGATTTTTTATTCGGGATGATCGTTACCGTATCCCTGTTAAGTATAGCGGGTTTTGCGGTGACCAGCCTCTTCATTTTGTTCGTTTGAAAGGAGGCCCGAACAGTCATGCGTTATGACGTCAAACCCATAAACTCGCGCCAGAACGGCTTAAATCCGGAACCGGTTGTTGTCTTACTAGGATGCTTCGCCTTCTTTCGACCCGTCTTCTCTGGTTGGGCATCCCTTTTACGTTTCTTTGTCGTCGGGACACAGCTAGAAGACGAAGAGTCGGCCATATGGACAATGGTTCCGAAGACCTCTGAACCCTCGCAATAGGTCTTTTTCTTAATGATTTGAGGGAAAGATAGCGGTTTAAATGGCTGTGCGTCACACTCGTCCAGTTCTCTAAGGGTCTCAACGGTGTACCCGTCGGGATAATATTCACCCCATATGAGGGCCTCGACGATCGAACAGACGCGCTGGTTGAATCGAGCCTTAATGACGCACAGCACCTCCTTGAGCACGTCGAATTTAACCTTGATCACATGCACGTCCTCGGAGGCCGCCTTCTGACTCTGCGCATCCATCAAGGACCATTGTTTGTCTCCGCATTTAGGGTACACTGAAATCTGTTTGACCCTCACTTTTTCGAAGATAAAATTAAAATTCTCACTCTTCATGGATTGTATAAGCGTGTGTTGTTTAGTGTTTTTCTTGACCTTCGCGAGGCTTATGGACGTCGGCTTGGCGATCTTCTCGGGGTCCATCAAACCTAGTTCTATGGGCACCGTAACGAACCGTCCCAAGTATTCGTATAGAGACAGCAACAGGTCGAATTCGTCGGTGCACTCGGCCGCGATGCGGTTGTACTCGTCCAAGATGTCTTTCGTAATCGGTATGGCCGACTTGTTGTGTAGACTCAAACCTTTCGTCATAGTCCTCTTAGTGACACAATTGTACGCCGTGTACTTCTTCATAGAAGACAGAGAAAAAGGGCACAAGGTCTTCTCGGCTTCGACCTCCAAGGCGTGCGTAGACATATCCGAGGCCGCGAGTTCGTACAGTTTTTGCACGACCATGCTACCGGCCACTCTGACCGCCCTGTTGTCGCTTTTGTCATCTAGAGGGTAGTGGGGGTCGTAAGCCACACGTTTGAAAGTGTCGTAATCGACGCCGATCTTGTCGAACTTAGCCGTATTATACATGACTTCCGGTGTCATTTCAGCCATATCGAACACATCCAGGTCGGCTATTTTGGTGAATGCGGAGTCTGTGTTCTTCACCACGATGCCCCCTACACCGGCGTTGAAGCAACCTTCTTCGGTCTCTAGGTCGTATACGTACCCCGTGAAACAGTCGTCTATAACGCGTACATTGGTCACCAACGAAGGGTCCTTTATGGGTGAATCGGACCACCTGACGATGTACACTCCGGGGGGTTGGATGATCTCCTCAACGTTCACGTGATAAAAGCGTCCAAAAACACCGCCGCTCTTGAGTATCAATACGAACATTTCAGCTTCCTTTTGGGAGAACGCGTACACGGTCGTCGAGCCTCGAGACACGAGGCCCTTTAGTAATTCGTAATACGGGTTACTGCTGTCGTCCATCATAGTACGGTACCCTTCAGAGGTGGTTAAAAGCGATGTTCCTGTGACCACGGGGATCTCGCAGGGCTTCAGTAGGTTACATTTCTTGTCCAATAACGAGTGGTCTTCGGTAACGTCAACGACCCCTCCGTGCGTGTTAACCCTGTAGATCTTCTTTGCCGTCTTGTGCCGTACGAACTGCGTTACCTTCTTCCAGCCCATATGCGTGAGGATCTCGTACAGACCCGTCGTGTGGCATCGGTCTTTCCCGTCGCCGTACCTAACCCAATCGAGGTTACCGGAAACCTCGTCGAACGTGGTGACTATCGTCGAATCTGTGATCGAGTTTTTAAGAAATAAAGGGGTGTATCCCATCACGCTGTCTCCGTACACGACATCCGCGTTAATCACTCGTTTGAGCTTATTCGAGACCGTCTGTATGCTCTGTCGTCCTATCGCGGTGACGGTCGGTTGAAATCTCGGATTAACCGTCATTTGGATCACACCATACCGCGCATTTATGTTTATCTTTTTAGCAGCGCTCATGTTCAGGTTAATATTTCTTTCTTCGCGCGTCAACGACGGGTCTTCCGCGGCGATCTTGTTCACCACCCTAGATTCTATCTCCTTTCTGAACTGGTGGTTCTGAACGGACACAACCCGCTTCGTATAGAAAACGCAGTTGTGCCGCAGGTACTCGAGAAATCCGCCGTCCAGATAGTCCGTCCAGTCGGCCGTGTCGTCCACGCGGCGAGTAAAACACACATTGATGTATTCCTCTTGCAATATTTTAGCCGCTTCCGCGGTCGTGGCGCACTTACGGTTTCTCTTTACAACTGCGAGGCAGGCCATCACGTGGTCTAGAGACACGTTCGCGTCCACGCCGAGATTGATGTGTAGCATGCCGTTTGGGTACTGACTGCGAAAGTCGTACACGCACACGGGGTTGTTTAGGTTGACGCACGCATTGGGACACATGATCAGAGCACCGTCGTACGACAGCATCTTCAGATCGATCGACCGTTCCGGCTGGCAATCTATAATGATTCTGACCACATCGTCCACCTTCAACGCTCCGCCCAACGGTCTCGGAAATTCTTTGGAGGCGCGAGACGCGGTTATAAACCTCGCCAAGTTTTTTTTCACAAATTTCTTAACGGTCGCCATGTCGCCGGCGTCCGTATTGTGTTTTTCCTTGTATTTTTTCCACAAGAGTTCCGCGTCTTCACGGTGCGGCGACAGGCGTTTGTGGACCCTCGTCAGGTACAAAATGAAGTTTTTCATCTTTTGCACCGCCTTCGCCGTGTCTTTAACGACGGTACTCGAGTATTCTTCTACGAGGTCTTTGAACGGGATCCAATCGATCTCTCCTCTAAAGACGTAAAACAATATGATTATAGCGTCTAACGTGGAGTACTTGTGGTCCGTGGTCTTCTTCAATTTAACCTGAGATTTGACCGCTTGGTACAACACGGGTTCGGTCAACGGGCCTTCCGGCATGTGCGCCATGGCTTTGTGCATAGCTTTGTACACCGTGTTCGTTTTACAGTGGCCGTTAGCGAAGTCCGTCACGAGCTGCACAGTCTCGTCTAATTTCATGGGTTTCGAAGCGTTACCCGCGGTCGAAAAATACCCCACTAGTTCTCTGACCACGGCTTCGGAGAGTATGCGTTTAGGTCGCAAAACTCCACGTTTCAGGAAGCCGGTCGAGAGGAACTGAATGTATGTAGTAGTTTGAGCTGTTATAGTCTTCTTGCCGGACATCGACACGTTCCAAGGGGTCCCCACGAGCTTCTCCAGCTCTATGAATAGCTCTACGGCGTCGAACCGGTCTTTTATGTACAGATCGTTCGTAATGACCACGTCGAGGACCGCGTACTTGTAAAATTTTAAGTTTCTGCTGTAGTAAAGGCCTGGAATGTCCGCGTGGGCTACACCCTCCAACTTACTCCCACTAACCTTTTTAGCCTTGCACGCCTCGTTCAAAGTAGAGTCGTGTAGACGGTACAAATCGACGCTCAGCATGCTAGGGAATGAATCGTACGCGACCTCCATGACGTTGTCGTTGATCAAACCTTTACAGTGCTTGCCGTACGGTCGTACGAATTCTCTCGGGTCTACTTTTCTCATCGGGTTAGTACAATTTAGAACCACGTGCGGTTGAAAGTGGTTCATGGCGTGGTGGAATTGTTCGGAGCAATTCGAGGCTATGCTGTTTCGTATAAGGAACTTGTTATCGAACATATGACCGTTAAAAGAAACTAGAAAGTGAGGCTTGTACGCCTTCAAGAACATTTTAAACCCGTCGATGAGGTCTCGTTCGCGTGTTCCGCAATCAAAGACTTTCAGGTTAGGTAAACTTCGCGCCTTGTCAAGTTCTAAGTCCGCCATGAGCTCGTTCGTGTCGACGTCCATTTTTCCCTTCCACTCTTCAGGGACCCCGCGTGTAAACATTACTAGTTTCTTTAGTACGTCGCCTTTAGTGCAGGATGAGACGATCGATACGATCTCATCCGGTATTATTTTCGTCAAGGATTTGTCTACCGTGACCGTTTCAATGTCGTACACGGCACTCCTGCAGACACGCATAAATTCACACGTGTACGAGTCGTCGTCTTCTTCTCTACCTTTGACGAACGGTAGTTCTTCTGTGGGTGCAAAGGTAACGTACTCTACGTCCACCATGTCGGACTTGGTGAAAAAACGAACCTTGTCGTTCCCTGTGACGGCTACTTCGAGCTTAGAGAGGTCGATAATTTTAGGCGTTTGTGTAGTCACACCTTCGTGGCGGTCGCGAGGTCGGCAAGTCATACACAACGGCTTACCCTCGAACCGTCTGGCGCTGTATTTTCCTTGTTCGTTACACCCTTCGCACGGCATGAGAAGCGTCTTGTACACGAACTCGTCTAGTAAACTGTGGCTGTTTTCGTACCATTCTTGATGAAGTTTCTTATCCCTTAAAACTCGTTTCAGGTCGGAAACAACGGCATCGTGGGCGTCTCGTTCGTTCGCGAAGGTGACTGGATTGACCTTCAACCGCTTGTATTTGTTCTCCAAGCGGCCGTTGACATCGTCCAGTAAATTGTACGAGTCTGTGGCGGCGAGGTTCCAAAGTTCGTAATTTGTACTTTGCACGGGAGCGTCGCGGTACGCGGTGTAACCCGGTGACACGCATACAATCTCAATTCGGGTGCCAACGTCGATAGTTTTACCGCATGCCGACAATGGATGAGCGGCCATGGAGATGCAAGGTATGTAGGGGTTTCGTGACCATGAGGTAGTTTGCATGTATTTTACTAGGTCCTTTTGCGTCGCTTGTCGAGGCCATCGTTTGATAATCTCTTGTAACGGTACGGAAACTTGGACCTTACTGTAAACGTACGCCTTCCTCTCTTTAACAATCATGGTCGTGTGTGTACAGGGAAGAGTGCAAAAAAAAAGGCGTGCGCACTGTAGCATCGATTTTCTGCGAATGACGAATGTTGGCTGGTGCCTCGCTTAAATAGCCACAAATCGAAAACGAGGCTACTAATACAGAGTGAGGTTTGTGTTATCCAAGGTCATTAATACAAAGTGAGGTTTGTGTTATCCAAGGTCATTAATACAAAGTGAGGTTTGTGTTATCCAAGGTCATGTATTAACAGATAGCTAACAAAATCACCCTACTTTCCTCAGAACGGTCATTTACATCGCGACCTCCCTCATAGCCGGGCGCTGTTTGTCTTGGTCCGGTTTAGACGATCCCGCACTACTACTACTACTACACGTTAAGAACTCTTCTTCATCGTCTGATTCATATGCCTCGTTATCATCAACGGTGGGAAATTGAAGCTTTGCCGGCTGTCTGGTTACCGCATTACCTCCACCGCTATCTACCGGTCTCGACTTGTAGTCCCCGGAAGAGACCGGGGGGACGCATCCGTTCGCTCTACCCAGCAAATGTTTAACCTCTGCGGTCTTCTGTTCGAGCGTTAGTTTACGAACCACGTCCTTCGCTACCTCCGCGGACGTAATATTCATAGTGTCCATGAAATGCTGCTGGTACATTGTTCGCTTCTTCGTCTCTATGTAGTCTTCTAAGCATTTTTTAAGGGTGTCGTCCACGTTCATATAGTCAGCAGAGTACATAAATTCTTGCAGTCGATTCACCTCGTCAACGGCTCCTCTAGCGACCATAATATCGTTATCGTCGGCGTCCAGGTTGACTATAGAGTGATCCGAGGACAACAGCCCCACACCTTCTACCTTATTAAACCGTCTTTCGTAAGCCGGGCCCGTTAAGTCTTTCCTGCACCATGGCAACCACCGCAAACACGACCACCGACCCGCTGACATTTTCATGTCTTTTGGTGCCGGTGCAGGAGGAATTCGTGAGGTCTTCAGCTGTCAAAATAACCACCGTGAACAAGTTCAGGCTGATGTTTTTCTCTATGCACGGGGGGCCTCGAGATGTCGATTGTGATAGAAACAACAGGGTCGTAAAGGTGCTGTGTAAATGTTTTCGTAGGCAGGGCGTGGAGACAAAAACGATTTACACAATGTCGTTCGTGAACAAAGCGGCCTTCGAGAAGTTTCTGAAGTCGTCGTGCACACCTTCCGGGGACCTTATCGTACCTAAAAAGTCTCTTACGCAGGTACCGAACGAACTGTACCGAATGACTTTCGGAAAGGATAAACCAACGGTCAACAGGATGCTAGAGATCTCCCAAACAAATATCTTTCGTCTGTTGAACAGGAGTTTCGCAAAGTGCGGCTCTGACCACGTTAAATGGTACGTACTCACGGCCGCGAGGCTGCTAGCGAACACAGACTCGTACTCGGTCACTTTCACCAACCTCAAGGCGGTGATCAATCAGTATTATCTGGTACCCCGCACACGCGTCCCCGCACACACCACCGACAACGACGTTTTCGCGGTGTACAAATCCGCGTTCGGCGGCGAGAAAGTGCTGCAGTTCATTCACATAGCACACGAATGCATCGCCGTATCTCGCCTGGTTCTAAACAGATTGGGTGACGTGTACACCGCTTACAACGACGACGAACGCCGTTCAGAAATGTCCTGCAACAGCGTGGGGTTCGCTAACCTTCAGTTTTACGAAAACCTATCTACGCGGTTCGAATCAGTGATGGACGTGGTGGTCTCTACTACCGAAGAGGACGAAAAATACCTGAAGATTTACCGTAAGGCCGTAGAGAACATCAACGATAGCGGGTCGCGGTACATCAAACGGCACCTGGCCAGCACTGCGAAATACGCCGGTTACGATCCCGAGAGACACGCGGGGTACACATTTTGTACCGACTACAAGTCCAATTCCGGTCTCTCCGAACAGATGACCTGCGGCGACCTGTCGAAGAAAGTGCTCCATGAGGACCCGTTCTGTAACAGCATGTCTAAGAGCATTCGCGGTATGAACGCCTACGCGATAACCTCGTTGTGCAATTCCGACAGAGCCACGCTGATGGGTGGCACACCGGTCAAACGCCTGCTCAAAGAGACGCATAACATTCCAACTAACGCCGCCTTTATGGCCTCTCCTGCGAGCGGTCATTCCGGCTATAAAGGAGGCATGGTCTTTTCCAGGTTGATCAATCCGGAGGTGTTGGACGCGAGCTACTCGGTCAACGATGCCCTTATGAAGATCAAGAGGCACACGGAATGCCCTTCTATGGCCTCTTACAACGACTACTCGCTCGCCTTCAGAGCGGCCCCAAAACACATGTTGAACGAGATTATCACGCCCCATATGCCCGTGTTTTCGGTGTCGATTGACGTGGACGACAAAGAATCTGTAAAGGACTTTTACGCCGCCTCGAATACAGACACGTGGTCTGTACGGGCGAAATCGCTGCATATTGTGGAGACCACTATGTACGAATACCTGCGTGTCATCGATCCGTCAGGTCACCTCACTGAGCTTTCTAAAGGGTTCTCCTGCTACGCGTACGAATCCAAACCTGACAATCCCAAGATAACCAAAGTGGGGCTGAGGTTCGTGTTCAGGTTCTACAGACTGATCTTTAAAGACACCTCGGTCGTCAGGGGTTTCTTGAGAGGGTTCAAGTTTTTCCTGTCTCGTACGTCCTCTTTGGGCTACGCGATAGACGAGGCTATTTACAAAGATTCCTCTGGGCATTGCTTGAGGCTGCCTATGATGGGCAAAGGGTATCAACCGGGACCTAAAAATATACTTTCCAGACAGCTGCTCCCTATTATGACCGAATGCACGAGGGCGTTCATGCCGTCCAGAGGTCTCGTCCACGCGAAACATTCCTCTTTGGACACCGCGAACGCTCGAGTGTTGCAATCCGTGGGCGACATTTCTGACCTCGTCAAAAAGTACTCGCCGAGGGACGCGGAATTTAATCTCATTCACAAACGGTCTTCCAAAGGTCACAGAAGCACCGACGACGACCAGTCCGAGGACTGCTCTTCTAGCGGCAATTACACCGAGTACTTTCAGAATATACTACACACGGAGCTAGCCCCATCCATTTACGCACTCGGCGGTGGCGACAACACGGAGGTGTTCGAATGCGTCAGAAGACGCGTAGGAGGCCAAGGTAGAGGCGAAGAGTACACTATCGCCCCGACCATAAGATGGTGCACAAAAAGGAAACACGTGCAGTTCGAGAATAACCCTTGCAGGTACTTTATTACTATCAATCGGACGTACGGCACGTTCTCCCTGAACATGTTCTGCTACGGGTGCGGTGTAGACCGCAACATTTACGAGGATAAATTACCCTCCAAGGCTACAAAGCAGTAGCCTCTCTAATGAACCCGCTTCTGAGAAATAAAATGTTTACGTATTGTACGATGTCGTTCTGTGTGATTGTTTTAGTTGTCAATAGGTCTATGCAACGCAACGCTATCTTTTCCACGGCGGCCGACATGGCTTTGTGGATTTCTATAGCCTCCTGCTTGCCGGCGTGACCCTTGACGTTCGTGTGCACCTCGAACAGGTGCGTGAGCATCCTTAAAAGCTCCTGTCCTTCGTGGTCTCTTTTGACCTTGGAAACCATGAAAAACATGAGCGTCATGAGGCCTGGGAATAAATGCAGAACGTTGTCGAGGGCGAACGGGGCGGTCTTTGGCGCGGCTACCATGGCTAAATATTTTCGTTCGTAATTCTCTTTGATGAATCTGTGGACGTGTTTGCCGTATTCTCTACCCAGATAGAACAACAGTTTCAACAGAACGAATTCCGCCTTCAGAGCCGGGCGGACGTTGTCGTAGGCGAACCCACCGAAAGACACCACGTTATATGGGTCTTTCACGGCAGTTTCGTCCTCGTCGTCCGCGACGCCCAAAAGGTGGAACAACAAGACTCGTTCTACGTCCACGGATCCTTGTTGGATGTTTGCTAAGGTGTCGTATATGTGACCGACGGGAGTCTTAGGGTTCGTCTTGTAAAAGTAAGTGAACAGCAGCGATGTCGAGTTGTACCTCAAAGCGTTAGATATGTGGTTGACCATGCCGGCGTAATTGTTGAATTTCACGACTTTGTATATAAAGCTTTCCTCTTTCGATTTCCCTTGCACGGGTACGTACATACCGTGAAAAGCGTCGTTTACCACCGACCCGCAGTACTTTATGATCGTTATCAGTCGGTCAGTGGGTCGTTTAATCAACAACCCGTCGGAATCCATGGCGGTCTTCATGAGCCCCTTCACGTCCCTCATCCAAGTAATGTTAGACGTGTCTGGAGGCACGAACGGCGGTCTGGACGAGAAGAAAACCTTTTTACACGTCTCTTCGTTGAACTGTTTTAGCTTGTCTTTCAGGTACTTTCGCAGTAAAATGTCGACGCGGTGCGCGGTATACTTTTCTAAAGGAATATCCAGGGTACCCATAAGACGAACTAGTTTAGCCTTTGTGACGGGGGGTTTAATGTCCAACATCTTCTGTACGGCCTTCAGAGCCGAGGTAGCGGCTGATTTTTTGTCCTTGTAAGGTTTGGTTATGTTCGATGGAGCCTTTCTGACCGGCAAGAACGAGTAGACTGGTGTGGGAAGTGGTATAAACAGCGAATGTTTGTTGTCTTCTAAGGGTTTCACAACACGAGACTTGAGTACCGTTTTATAGGCCTTTTGAAGACCCATCATCAATGAATAAAATTCGTGAGTAGCCACCACAAGCCCTTTGAAAACATCGCGGGTGTAAGCGGACGGGGCCATAACCTTCTATGGAGCCTTTGCGGTAAATACAAACTGGTAGATTATTGTAATAATACCTGCTTTATTACGGCATCAGTTTATGATGCACAAGCGAGGTCCTCAAACGACCCGCGAGGTATATTCTAGATAGATTATTAGATTAGCGAGGTTTGGCGCGTACTTCACAATCATTCGTGTTTCGACCGCTTGATAGACAATACACATACTATACGTGTTTGACACATCGGTTATGAACAACCTATTCATACGTGGAACCGCGCACAAAGCGGACAAGGTGTCAAAGTACACTATATTGTGCCTCAAACGAAGCGTCCCAAAATTGTGCCTCACCACTCTAGACCTACACAACCGGCATTCTATACTAGTATATAGGTCCGAGATAGACGGCTTACAGGCGTGGTTAGAGGGTCAACCCGCTAAGAACACCGTCTTTGACAGTGCACGAGGGGGATGGTACGCACATATATCACCCGCTGTCAAAGGAACTGTACATATAAGAGACAGGAAAACACAGAGCTACATGTACACTTACGTGCCTGTAAAATTTTTATTAAAGATCTGAACGTATAAATTGTGCGTTCTGTTGCGTCTATACGACCATCTTCATTACGGGTAATAAAGGCTCTTTTATGGGACAATAGTTTTCTAGTGAAATTTGTTCCTTCGTAACCTCCTCAACCCTTGTACCTGGTGGGACGCTCAGCTTCAATTGGACCTTTGGAAGGCCGCTAACGTCCCGTTCCAATTGATTCTTAAGGGTCTCTATATGGGACTCGTAGATGTGAGCGTCGCTGATGGTGTGTGCCAACGTTTTCGGCACCAAGCCTTCTATTTCGTTCGCTATAAGGTGCATCAAAAGCGCGTAGCTAGCCACGTTAAACGGCACCCCAAGACCCACGTCACCCGACCGTTGGATCAGGTGAGCGCACAAATATTTACGGGCGTACACCCTGAACACCGCAGCAAAATGGCATGGAGGTAAGGCCATCTTTTCTATGTCTTTAGGCGACCACAAAGATATTACGTTTTGACGGCTGTCAGGGTCCCGTTTGAGCATCTCTACACACCTCCTTAACTGGTCTACAGCACCCGGGGCCGACGAGTAATCGGTGTTTTTATCCACGTATTCCGCGCCGGAGTACCTCATCTGAAAGCCGTAGCCGGCACCCAGGTCCCCCTCGTCGTAGTGATGTAGGCCTCGCGAGTCTAAGAAGGCTCTAGAGGTGTTCCCTTCCCATATCTTTGTTTTAAGGCGTTTAGCGTCCGTTGAACCGCTAAGTATCCATGTCAGCTCGTCTTTTATGGACGCGAACTGTACCTTCTTACTTTTTAAAATTGGGAACTCGGTTGTTAAATCGTACCGCACTGTGTTCGGAGCGAACCTCGACAATGTTCTTTCTTTGGTCCTGTTAGTGCACCATTCTCCGTTGTTCAAAACATCGTTGACTAGTTCGAAGTAAGCGGCGTCAGCCGCCTGTTGCGCGTGTGTCGATGGTGTCTCTTCCATGTTTTCTTATTATTTATTTGGCTTAGAATTACGTACCGAGGTCTTTCATTTACCGTGCGCGCACTCGAATATCACAGCGAAACATGTCCTCTGAGGAACCCCCGATGGTGCTGATATGCGGCGTGTGCGGTCGTAAGTTCCGGACGATGGAACTTTTCAAAGTACACTCGTCACCTAGCAGACCTGCATGCGCTTACCAGCCTAACGAGCCCATAGACAATTTGGAGCTGTTCACAGTTACGCGTGTGGCGGCAGGAATGAAGAAACCCAGCATGGGCGATAGTTTTACTACACAGCCCGCTAATACAAAGCACAAACGGCGCTAATACCAACCTTAATATGTCTAGACTGAGCCTCGTTAATACAAAGGCGGCTCCATCAACACAAACCCCGTCTCACTAATACCAGGTTATATCCTACACACACTTCACTTTGTATTAGAGGGCCTCTCCTGGAGACTATTAAAGCGAGGGACCAAACCGTGTTAAGACCCACAGCTTTCACAGCATACGACTGATCGCATTCACTCGCTACTCGCTGACTTTTCACAGTTACTTTACAGTACCCCTAGTAGTTCACTACTATTATTCGAGATGTCTTTTGGAGCCGTATCCGACATTACAAAAGTGGCAGAGGAGACCGTCGAGATGCCCACGCCAATGGACACAGCTGGTGAACGGGTAGTTGTCGCCGGCGCAGAACCCAAGAAGAAGGCTAGGGTTTTCCGTAAGAAGCTTACCAACACCCCCGAAGACAAGGTGGTGGCCTGCTTCAAAGGGCCTAAAAACACAGTGTATTCACTAGCGAAGGCCTTCTGCAACAACCGAATCATGTACATTACCGAGGACATGATACTCACCAAGTACTCTACCACCTTCTTCAAGAGTTTCCGTACCGCGTCCCCCGTGGGAGATTACTGGGCCGATAATACCGTCGGTGAGGTGAGGCTGAAGTTCACGAGCTCCGTAAAGACTGATTCGCGCACGTTTCTGAAGAAATTGCGTAGGTCCATGAAGACCAACTCGTATAGAGACGAGACCGAAGAAATGGACGAGGGGGTAACAAACGACACCCAAAAACTCGTCGTGAAAGCTCGTCTCGTCCCTATGAAGCCGGTTGGAGAAAGCGACCTTCCCGAGGAGGAACCCTTCTGGGTGTACTACCTCGCTACCCCTGGGTGCGATATGGTCTTGCGTCTATCGAAAATGAGAAGTAACAAGAAACCGCTGGAAGTGTCTTTCCTGCGGGAATTGGAGACCGACAAAGTCTTCGAGTTTTCTAAACTCACAGCCAACGCGAGGATCGGTTCGAAAGATAGCGAAGAGCCCAGAGACGATGTGACCGATTACCACGAGATCATTATCCCATCCACGAAGTCGTATATGGTACGTAAGAGGGACGTTTCTAATCTCGACACTATGTGCTCCGTGCAGACCTTAGGTAAGGTCGGATGCCTGACACACAAGAACCCAAAACACCCCGGGGTATTCTATCATATCCGTACTATCCAAAAGCGTGTCAAATCCTCCAAGGAGCCCTCTGAAAACCCAATGGGAGATGAATGTAAAGTGATGTCAGAGACAGAAGGATCATCCTCAGAAGAAGAGTCTGAAGAGGAACAGGAGGCCGTAAATCCCCCACCCAAAAAGAGATCCAAGAAGACTGAAAAGGCCGCTAACAAACCCGAAAAGTGTAAGGAAGAAGTAGTAAAAGAATGCGCACCCGTAGAGCCAACTACAAACGAACCTTCTGATCAGGAGGAAGCCCCAGACTCACCCATTAGACCAACACAACTATCCATCGCCCGCAGAAAACGCACCCGGAGCGAGAGTAGCGACAGCGGTGATGAAACCGAGTTATGCGGTATGAATAAGAAGTGGAAACGCATTGCTACTCCTTGTATGGATGAGATGTTCGGAAGCAGCGACTCCGAGTAGTATCAAACGACCTTTTGGTTGGTATTTTTTAAATGAATAAATTTCTAGTAAACAAAAATGTGTATTAGTGTTTTCTTCTTTAATCTCCGTGCATGTAGTATTACTTACTGACATCCACCGTTCTAGAGGTACTAAAGATGGCGTCTGTCAGGACGTATCCTTTACCGTACACGCAGTCTAGACGGTTAGTGGCCGCCATTGGCAGAGGCGATATTTCGTACGTTAGAGAGGTAGTTCCGAACACCATCAATGTCAACCAAAGTGTGACCACGAGACAGTACGGCCCGTCGATTCATTTGATCTTTCTAGCCATTAATCATAATAAATATGAGATTTTCGCCTACTTGATGGGCGTCGGAGTAGACGTACTGACGAAAGACGGCATCGGTCTGACCGTCGTCGCAAAAATAGCAAACACTCCTTGGCTAGACAAGCGGTTCCCAGACCTCGTATTCACAGCAGATAACGACGGAGAATTTCTTAACGACCAGGTCGAGTCGTCGGGTAACACCGCATTGCACCTCGCCGTAATGTCTAAAAACACGTACGGAATTCAGTCTTTGCTCGGGATGGGACGGTCCGTGAGGGCTTGCACTATCAAGAATCACAAAGGCGACACCCCTCTTACTCTCAGCATCAAGCTGTCTAGGGGTAACCCCACAATACCTATGATGCTAGTCAAGTACGCTCTGTCGCGGTCTCACGAGTCTTTGTACACGACCGACGGGGACGGGAACACCGCTTTAGAGTTGGCTTCTATGTACGACCAGAGCGAGATAGCGGGTGCTCTGATGTCCCGAGAAGAAGATTATTATACATCTCCCCCTAGACGACGCCGCAGTAGAAGTCCTATGTCTGACGTTACCCGCAGTTTCTCACCGACCGATCAGTACGACGAAGACGAGTACATTTTCGATGGAGCGACACCCGCACCTAGTGTCGACAACATCGATAAATCATCGGGGTTGATTAAAGGCGCGTCTACGCACGCTGATCAGGGATCTTTATTCTCCCGAACAGACGACGACGTGTACGAATTAGAAATTCAGCTCGAAAAGACTACTCTAGACCCCAGTCCAGAAGATTACAAAGAAACAATAGCGGGGTTAAAGGCCGTCCGCGACACCGTCATTATCGAGCAGAAAGACAGATTAGAAAAAGTTATAGACGAGAAGGTAACCGAAATTGAACGTCTACACGGGCTGATCGACGAGCTGAGAGCGCCTTCCGAAGTAACATCTGCTGTCACTTTACGCGCCTACGAAAAACAAAACAAAGAATTAGAGGTTATGAAGGCCGAACATCGACAGATGGTAGATGAGTACGAAGGAACCATTACCTTGTTAAATAACAAATTAAAGTCCTTCCAAGAGCCCGTTAAACAGCCTATCGAAGGCAACCTTCATTCGGAATTTCAAGAGGTCGACGAGGACGACGCGGAATGCATGAAACCGGATGGTATGATAGATCAATTAAAGACTGAGCGCGTAGGTTTGTTGGGTGAGTTGGACGAGTACGAAAAGGAAATGGAGGTGGCTGCGGAGCAAATAGAAGCGCTACAAACGGCCTTGGGGATTACCGAAACCGAAAAAGACTCTGTTATTGAACAGCTATGGGCGGTCAGCGCGGAGATTGGTGGTTTGAAAGCCGCGATAGAAACGCTGGAGGCCCAGCTACTGACCCATGAGACCTCTTCGACCAGCGAACAAAAAGACCTGTTACGGAAGATATCAGACCTAGAGACAGCTAACTCGGATCTGCAAGACACCGTAGCGAGATGGGAAGACCTCGTCAGGACTACCGAACAGAGGGTGTCCGCCGCTAAAACGCGGTATGACGAGGAACACGAGAAGACGACCGACTATTACAGCGAAGAGCTTAATGAAATGAGACAATCGAACGAAAGGAACCTTCGCAGGATGTCTACGGACCACAAACGAGAACTCGACCTCCGCCAATCGACCATAAACGACCTAACGGACAAACTCGATGAGTACTGGGACTGCGCGGATGAAATCGAGGGTTAATCCTCCTGAATAAAACAAGATACACACACATTCAAGATTTTTGAGTTTTTTAATGAAGCGGTTAATATATACATTTCAAAGGGTACGATCATGTGCCTCTTTTCATATAAGCGTTAAACAAGGTGTACAAGACTACCATCGTCGAGGACGAACGAGTCCCCAATGATCCGTTGCACGCAGGATTATCGTGGCGCGTATCGTTCCATTCTTTGTCTGTTGGTTTGGACAAGACGTGCTCGTACAGCCACATCGGGTTTAGCGTGAGGTGTTCGAATTTACTTCTACCGGTTCTGCGGTAAATATTATTCTGACGCTCTAAAGTGATGTACAGGTCGACGTCTACACGGTTCTCGGGCATTTCTACCCCCTCCGACACACTCACTGCGGACTCGTATGGTCGAATGCACGAATTGTTCGTATAAGTGATCAGCGCTGTGATGTTTTCGTATGTAGGAGACATGCGGGCTGCGAGATAATTCGTGAATACCATCATGGCTTCTTCTTCGCCGCGACTGGAGACCCGGTATGGTTTGTTGTCCGTCCCGGCTGTAGACGGATGGCCCAATACGCCGTGAAGGCACCCCATGTTCTCTATGTGGTGAGGTTTGTTGTAACGGTCCATTGTGGCTCTGAGTAACAGCATACCCTTTAGTGAAATGTGTGAACAGCACATGACGACTGCTGGGTCTACAACGCGGTAATGTTGAGACGCCTTGACGCAGTCTGTAGCACTCCTTTTAATGTGCCCATCGGTACAGTCGCACTTATACGAGCCTTTCGTGGTTCTACAGACGGTGTTGTCACCGCAATAGTCGGTCCCCTCGCGGCACTCGTCTACGGCAATACACACAGTCCCGTTGCCCTTAAAGCCTTCACCGCAAGTGCACTTGTGACCTCCACCCTCGACGTCGGAACATACGGCTTCTGGGGCGCACGGAACGGTGATATTGCTGCAGGAACTCATGTCTTTGCATCTGGCGCAGCACACATCAGTCGCCTTCACTAGTTGCTGGCCGGGTGGGCATACAATATCTAAGCTACATATAATCCTGTCTAACTCCATCGCGCCGTCAACGCACGTAAAATTGGAGCACGGGTTTCCCACATGTTTTCTGTCGCCGTGAAAGTAGTATTCGCCTCCAGATTCGCACGTTTTAAAGTCCTTTACCGGACTGGGCGTAATAGCGGAATCGACTGGTAATTGCACGCAGTAGTTGTCGCTAAGACGCTCCAAAACGAACGTTAGAGCGAACAGTTTAGACTCCGTCTGCAGGGTAAAAGATATTTTTCCTTCCGGCGCACCCGGCAGTACGACCACCACAACGTCGTCCGAGCACAACCCCACCACCTCATCTGTGCCGTTGCCTATGTACCGCTCGAGTTCCGCTGCTGGGTGCGTTGGGGTGGCCACTACGTCTCTGATACCCCCGCTGAAATAATCATCTAGTCCGTCCAGACCGTTCAGTTCGCACTGTACATTGAACCGTCTAGGGTACTCGTAGGACACCCCGACCTTCCATAAATCCTCCCACT
>JAUELC010077571.1:0-17581 GCA_031471745.1 Cryptochiton stelleri
CGGTATGTTTACTCCTCATTTACATATAATTTAACCTCTCGTCAAATAAATCAGAATAGTTTATCAACATTAAAATTGTTATTAAATGCACCTTTTCGCTGACGTCTTATATTCCGTTTGAAATGCGAAGGATACATAGTAAAGTTTCATGTGTTAATTGTTTTTACTAAATTAAAATCCTCATATTTATTATTAACGGCGCTAGTATCGCAGATTAAAGCTTCTTCTGTTTCCCCTTAAATTGATTTCTCCATTATCACAACATATGCCAATTCTTGTATATGCTAATTGTTATGAGGACCACATATATAGTACCAACATTTCCGCTCGTAATTAGCTTTTTTAATTCTTCCACCTTTATCCCTACCTCGCATAATTATATCCGAAACGTAAGGGTAGCTAATTTTGCTTTCAGCAGTGGGCCTATACCCTTTTAAACCTGCCACCCCCTTTTTATCTCAAATATCAGGAACAGAGACCGTTGAGTCTATAATTTTTTTTTATTCTTCCTTTATGTTCACTAAATCGAACAGTCTGATAAGCAGAACTTCTTTCGTTCCCCGCACTAACCTCATATTAAACCTGTCAGACGCCCCTTTTTTCAAACAAATCACACACATATCGGGAATGAAGAAAGCGGTACATTTGCCATCTACTTTGCCAACAAGTAGTTGCCTTATTTACAGGTAGACCGTACAATGACCGTACCGTACTTTATTTGTCTTTATCGAATATTTGTCTATATTAAACCTGTCAGGCACCCCTTTTTTCAAACAAATCTCACACATATCGGGAATAAAGAAAGCGCTACATTTTCAAAATGGATAATGTAGATGTGCAAAGTAGAAGAAAAAAATCACGACATTATGCAAATTTCCACATAAATATTGTAAATAAGACTTCTGTTTTTTTTTTTGTCTGAGCCATATTATTTACAGTTTAACATTTCACTTTGAAACTTATACAATATACATTCTTCTCTGTATATGTGCAATATAGAAATAATATCACATAAAGTAAGCAAATTAGCTACCGTACTGGTTTTAAGGTATCTCCATGCCACGTGCGTATAGTTTGTCCAGGTTGTATCTTGGTTGCTCTTGGACTTACCGATGGATTTTGAAAAATTGCATACTACATTCTTCTCCACATCATGCAAATGTGCATCATATAAAAATAATTACGGAATTATGCAAATTTCTACATAAATTATGCAAATTTGTGGTCTGCCATTTTTTTATACGAGCATATATCTCTGTAACAATTTAACATATATCACTTTGAAAACAGTGTACTTCTCTGTATGTTTTCTCTGTGTATACCCTAATGCTGCAAATTTGTACATAAATTATGCAAATTATACATGTAGCTGCCCATCAAATTTGTTTTCCATGGCATACATTTGTAACGCCTACAGCAAATTTTCTGAACCTAAAACCGGTTGAATTTGTTAACACATCATTTTTTCTTGTAATAGAAGGGTAAATGACTTTTTGTTGTTGCAAATAGTTTGAGGTTTGTACACGAAAGTATAAAAGATAAAGGTGGCACCCGTTTATTTCAAAAGTCTGTGTTAAAAAGCTGGATCATAACAAAATGTACAAAAATGATTACAGTACGCGTAAAAATTGATTACAGTTACTGTTTTTGTTTTGTATCCTTTCAAGTTTAAGTGTGGAAGGGGGTGCATATTGTTAAGCAGTCTGTGATTGCTTTTTAAAATTGTTTTTATTCCGACAATAACCTATTAAACATGACCCCCATGTTCCCGATAATTCTTTTAAAAGGGGACATGTTTAAGAAGGTACTGCTGAAGGCACAATAAGTTACCGGTACGTGTTGGGGATAATGCGATGCGCAGTGATCAGGATGGAAGATTAATAAAAGCGAAATACGAGGGGGGAAGTTGGTACTTTGCGTGGTCCTTGTGGCAATTAGCGAATATTGACACTTGTAAGAATGATTGAGAAATCAATTCAAGAGGAACAGAAGAAGCTTTATTAACATGTTTGTAGTGTCGTTAATAAGGATACACCTTTTATAAATAGGCCTACGGTTATTTCAATTTGAGAAATAAATTTAATGCAAATCGACACTTCACATTTCAATCTAAATATACATGTATAAGACCTCAGCGAAAAGGTGCATTTAATAACGTGGCCTACATTATATAACGACACTAATGTTGAAAAACTATCCCTGATTTGTTTGACGAAAATGGGTAAAGTTATAAAACGAACACGCTGCGAGGTGTAGGTTAAAAACCTCTCAAAAATCTCCTCACTATTTATGTAGTAGTTTTGATGAGTTCACCCAGTGAAAAGTGTGTCAACTATTTTTTATGAATATAGTGTTATACCTTCAAAGAAAGAGGGACATTTGGGCTTTGGAAATTGTAGATAATCGGTGGTGTTCAATCAGATTTTTAGCTACAGCATGTTAAAAACGGCTTCTGTGTACAATCTCGATGGAAACAGAGTAACGGGCTGAATTTTCAAATCACTAAAAATCCAATTTTATTTTTAGCTACAAATCGACTATTGTCATTTTACATAAGCTATTATATTGCAAATTAAAATTTATCTCATTCTACAAACCTCTCAACTCCCCCAAAACACCCAATCACCGAACGAGGTTCTAGAGTGGGGTAGTTTTTTTATGATGTATGATTCTTGGTTTATGACATTGTAGGCCACAGTGTGATGTTTAAATGTATATATGTATATTGATTTTCTCATCAAAATAGTTATTTGCGTGTACACAATGAGAATTTAAAAAACCCACACAAAATGGCATTTGTTGAGGTGGTTTATAGGGGACATTCTTGTTTTTTACTGTGTTTTTCCATTGATTTTACACCGCGGTGAAAATGTTCCCACCGTGGTGTAAAGTCCATTGAAAAAGACAGACAAGTTAAAAACCATGAAAACTTTTTCACCGCGGAGGAAAAGATGTTAAGCTTTCATGGTCCGTGTCCCTTTTGACAATTCATCTTCCAG
Source organism: Cryptochiton stelleri (assembly GCA_031471745.1). Classification (NCBI taxonomy): domain Eukaryota; kingdom Metazoa; phylum Mollusca; class Polyplacophora; order Chitonida; family Mopaliidae; genus Cryptochiton; species Cryptochiton stelleri. The sequence goes on from JAUELC010077571.1 coordinate 3,000, forward strand.
CTTTTGATTTTGAAAGCTGAACAGATGGAAAGCTCGACATCGCTTCTTACTTCTTACTTCCGAAACAAACTTGGCAAAGCTGGAAGCAGAAAAGCTCTACATCGCTTCCAGCTTTCAAGCTTTTCAGCTCACATTCTAAGCTAAAAAGCTCATCATCGTGTTCAGCATCTCATCTTTTACCAACAGTAGATGGACATATGAAAAGCTGAGGACGTTTTTATTTTACAAACGCTTCCAACTTCCAGCTTTAACCTTTTGGTCGTTTTACGACTCTGAATCTGCTTTTCGGCATAACGTGAATAATGAAGACCACAGCGCCACGTATTGACACTAAATCGAGAGGGGCCGTGGCTTAATGGTGAGCGAGTGCGCTTACTAATCCTACTTCGATGTACTGTTCACAGGATCGATCCCGTCTGTCGACCCTCAGGTGTATGAGTGAGTCACACGATGTGGCTCCGGCAATCGCGGGGATGGTTTTTACGAAGTTTCCTCCCGGTTTTCCACCGTAATTAGGCAAGGAACAGTGTGAAGTGGACAATCCGTCGTCATATAATTGAAATACCCATGAGTACAACGTTAAACTTCAATCAAACAAACAAACAAACCACATCGAGAAACATCTTATATGTGCATGTATAAGAAAATAACAAGATTACATTGAAATTTGTGTTTAGTTAGAAAATTAGAAAAGGTCATTGCAGGCCACACATGAATCAGATCGGCAAAATTGGAACTAGATTTTCTTCGAAGAAATGGCCAAACCCCGTTTTTATATGCCCACTCATTAATATGGGGGTATATAGCCGTCACCCCTGTCTGGCGGTCCGTCTGTCTGTGGACGCGATGGAGAGCGTCATTCTAGAGGGATGTTAATTAAACTTGCTATAACGGTTTATATCAATACAAGGAAGAAACCTATCGAAATTCAGAGTTTTCCATATTTACTGAGTTATTGCCCTTGACTTCGAAACGTTGGGGACACTGTACAGAGCATAGTTCCTTATGGAATTGAATGAAACTTGCTATGGTTGTGTATATCAGCATAAGGAAGAAGACTGCCGAAATTCAGAGTTTTCAGATTTGTTGTTTATTGCTATTGCCTGAAAAGTAACACCCTAGTTCCTAAAATGTATCATTTTACGATTGCCATTGGTGATGTGGGCGTATTACGATGGCCATCGCTATTTTTAATTAGTGTCCCTATTGTCAAGTGTGTTATATATGCATTCTGAAACATTTGCTCTGTTCGTTTTATTATCATATTTTACCGCAATATTTCGGAACAAAAACAAGTTTAGAGAATTAGTACGCGGAGGCGCGGTTCCTTGATTATATGGACTCTATACTATATCCCAGGCGTAACAATATAGATATATATGGCCCTGGGATGACTGACATTATACACTTACATGTAGCCTATTGTCACTCATGGTTAAGTTTTTTCAGACTTTCCACAATTTGTGCTCATAATATGTTTAAATCACATTAAACTATCCCGGTTATCCAAAAATCAACTATCATAGTTAACCTTGATAACCTTTCGTTGTCAACATCTTTTACCATAATCCAAAATAAATTAAATAAGAGATATTTAAACTTGCAAATTGTCGTGTTGTCGTTGTTGCGTTGAGGGTACCTATAGTGTTTTCATCCGGATTTCCTCTCAGAATTTATTTAGGATTACTGTAAAATATGTTTATAATGAAAGGGGATATATATCATATATACTATATGATTGTTGATTTTTGGAGAACCGTGATAGTTTAATGTGATTTTGAGGACAAAATCTGCAAAAACCTAAGATACATGTAGTTTTCACACGACCGCCATGACTGGCATTAGGCTACACGTTTGTGTATATTGTCAGTCATCTCAGGGCTAAGATATATAACTCTCGTTTCTCTTCAAATAAATCGTCATCAGTATAAATATAGACTGATTATATCTTTTATGGATCTGAACGCAGTACCGTAGAGAAGATCTAGTGTTTTCAGTATTACTCACATTTAGGCCTACCTGGGACATTTTACTAACTAGCCCTACATGCATGTGTATGTGTTGATCTAAAGAATTATAGTTGGTGTAAATGCTTGAATACAACCATACTTTTTTTGTTTTACAGGAACAACATGTCTCGAGCACTAGACGGTTTTGAGGAGATAATTAGAAATCTTGTTGAAAATGAACGATTTACATGTAAGGATGTGCAATCCATCTTGCATGTCAACTATGGATTAACTCGTGGCATAAGTGAGCGCAACTTGTACAATTTTTGTAGTGAGCACAATATTCACAGGAACGATACAGCTAAGTTAGGTGAAGATGGCTTGGATTATGCAGTATATGAAGCTGTCACTAAGATTGGTCCAACTTATGGCCGAAAAATGATGGCGGGATATTTGCGTAGCACTGGATTGAAAATAGGCGAAAAGACTGTTGCTAAGTCTCTTAAGGCTGTGAATCCAATATATTGTTATGAGAGACGCACAGGAAAAGAAAGATGTATGAACCCCAGTCTATATTTTGCCCAATATGCTGGACACAAGTTGCACATGGACCAGAATGAAAAATTGGTCATGTACGGGGTTACCCATGTAATTGCAGTCGACGGTTTGTCGGCTAAAATTGTTGCCCATTGCACCATGCCCATAAAAAATAACATGGTAATATACGAGCAAGTGTACCGTAAGGCTGTAATGGAATTCGGCTTATTTGACCAGCTACGTGTTGACTATGGCAAAGAATTTTACCTTTGTCTATACCAACAAGACAACCTGGCAGCGTTCAGAACAAATGTCAACAGACCTCCATTCATTCAAACGTTGTCCAAACAGAATCATCGCGTGGAGAGACTTTGGGTTGAAATAAATGCAAGAGTTAATTACCCCGTGAAATTGGCATTGAAGGAAATGGTTGACAATGAAGATATTGACATGAATGACGAGGCAGTGAAATTTTGTGTTTCTCACATTTCATGTAAGGTTTGCGAAGTCGGGTTGGAGATCGCTTCACAAGCTTGGAACGCACACATGATTCCAAAAAAAGGAATACCAAACTTCCTCTTTGCAGAAAACTGTTTAGTCTCTCGAATCCCACATGTTCTCTTGCCGGAAGCCCAGGATCTATCTCTCCAGTATCGACAAGATGGTGGGCGGCTCACTGATTATCATGCATTTGGTCGCGACCCCATGGAAGGAGATGCTCAAATGCAGCTAAGAAGAGAATATTTGTTCTCCCAGGTACATCCTTCTATACATAACCTTGCCTTCAAACTGCAGAACAGAGACTGCACAGAATTTTGTGATGCTCTCCTTTTGTTCATCGACATAACTCTCAGTCCCGACAGATATATGTGAATATCTGTTAAGCCAAGGGTCATTCATCAATAGAACTGGATTTCAAAAACAGTTTAAACACTTTAGTGTTAGAAATATTTTCTGTCAACAGACTGTTCAAAGGCTCATTTTTTGCATTTTCCTGACTTTGCAATACAATGGTAGTTCAAATAAAGACCAAATAATACATGTAGTACAAGTGCACATCTTCACGTTTTGTTCACATATATAGGCCATATGGGGATTTCGGAGATAACTCTGGTGTCAAATTCATGCCAGGGCGAATCTGACTGCTACAGAGATTTTTTTCCTATTCTGACTCGTTTGTTTAATAAACTGTGGACAAGTCTTGATTTCACAAAAAAAAAACATCACCTGACGGAACTATTTTATTTGTTTATGGGAGTTTACGCTGTACTTTACGTTATTTCACTTATATGCAACGTGCCACTCAAGGAAATCACATGGACATCACTTGACAACAAATAATGACGAGAGGACAATCACAAGACGCAGAATAAAGGCGCCAACGCAACGCAATTTGGAATAAAAACGCAATTTGTAATAATTATTAATACATGTATTTGGAAAGAAATGATAACATACTTCAGAAAAAAATAAGTTATTACAAATTGCATTTTTTATTATTACAAATTGCGTTTCCACACACCAACTTAGTTTGTAATAATAAAAATGCAATTTGTAATAATTTATTTTTTTCTGAAGTATGTTATCAGTTCATTCCAAATACATGTATTATACGATATTAATGTTGATATTTAAAAAAAAAATAAGGTGAAAAGACTTGGAGCTTAATCTTTCTTTTGAAAAAAATTAAAATACAAAATTCGAATATTCATGATTCATTTACTAATTATTTCTATAAATAATCTCAAATGAATAAAAGCCCAATTTTTAATAATTATTACAAATTGCGTTGGTATGTGGTAACGCAATTTGTAAAAAAAAATATTTGTAATTACTCATTTTTTAGCTTTCCGGAAGGAAGTAAAGGAAAGGTTTTGTAGAGAGATGGAAATCTGTCGGTGTCTGGTTTTTTGTGTTGCGGTAGTTCCTATGATGGCTAGTAAGGGATATGAATTTATCATTTCAGTTGAACTGTGGCTTCATTAACCCAAAGATGCATAGGTTAAGGTTTTTTGTCCAGGTGCAAAGTTCCTAGGATAGCTCATACATACAAGGTTAAGTTTTATTATGAAGGTTGTTCCTATGATAGCCTGTAAGTGATTTGAGTTTACCATTTAAGTTGACTGGTGGCTTCTTTAACTGAAAAGGGCATTGATTAACGTTATTTTGCCGAGGGCCAAGTCCCCCCCCCACACACACACACACACACACTATATTAAGTAGTGCAGAGTGAGAATTGGAAAAGTGAAATGCTTGAGGACGACGTTAAGCACTCATCAAACAAACTAACAAGGTAAAGTAATGGCAAAAGCCATGAAGTGATATTATTTCATGAAGGGACGTCATTCTGTTGTTATAACTCTTATCCCCCATATTGTCCAGCCTTTCATTTGTTTGTTTTCAATGACGTTGAGGGGCTGACACGATGTCACATGAGGGAAATAACATTAAGTAACGTGAAAAACCCCTATCAAACAAAATAAATTCACACGAATTCCACGGCCGGAAAACTGTCGGTGTTTTGTGAACCCCTTGTTTTTCTTTAGTATGCTATAGTTTCTTTCCAAAAACATATATTATGATATAAATGTTGATCTTTTATAAAAATAAAAAAGACTTGGAGCTTTATCTTTCTCTTGACAAAATTTTTATGGTAATTCTTTTCTTATTTTTTTCGAAATAATCTCAGATTAATAAATGCCCAGTTTTTAGTGATTCTTAAAAATTGCGTTTTTACAAATTGTGTTGGTGTGTTGTAACGCAACTTGTGGTAAAAAACGCAATTTGTAGTAACCGATTTTTTAAATTAAGTTTGTTATAATTTCTTTCCAAATACATATATTATAAGATAATAACGTTGATCTTTTGAAAGAATTAAAAATGTAAAAAAGAATATATATAATTTTTTTACTAATTCTTTCTATAAATGATCTCAGATAAATCAAAACGCAATTTGTAATAATTACTACAAATTGCGTCTTTTGTTACAAATTACGTTACCACACATCCACACAAAATATAATAACGCAATTTGTAATAATTATTACTAATGGCCTTTTTATTAATCTGAAATGATTTACACAAAGAATTAGTCAAAGGATAATGAATGTTGTTTTGTGTCTGCTCGACATTTGGTCAAACGAAAGATTGGTTATTTAACCTTCATTTTTATTTCTTCAAGAGGTCAACATTAATATCATATTATATGTGCATTTGGAAAGAAATTATAACATACCTAAGAACAAAAGTTATTACAAATTGCGTTTTTATTTCAAATTGCTTTACGACACACCCACACAATTTGCAACGACGCAATTTGTAATAATTATTACAAACTGCGTTCTTATTTGTCTGAGATCATTTATAGAAGAAATTAGTAAAATAATCATGAATTTTGTTTTTTGTTTTTTTTTGCATTTTTTATTTGGCAAAAGAAAGACTAAGATCCAAGTCATTTCACCTTCTCCGTTTTTCCTAAAGATCAACATGAATTTAATATAATACATGTATTTGCATGGAAAGAAAGTATAACTTACTGGAGAAAAACATAAGTTATTACAAATAGCGTTTTTGTTAAAACTTGCGCTGGCAAAAGGCAATTTGTAACGAGAAATCCATTTCTATAGTAATTATTATCAATTGGGTTTTAATTTATCTGATTATTCATAGAAATAATAAGTCCATGATTGATAAATATTGGGGTTTTTTTTTTGCATTTTTAATCATGTCAAAACATACATTAAACTCCAGGTATTTTCACCTTCACTTTTCTTTCTAAAGATCAACATTAATATTCTATAACATATGTATTTGGAAAGAAATTATAACATACTTAAGAAAAAATTACCTTACAAATTACAAATGCGATTTGTAGTAACGCAATTTGCAATAATTATTACCAATAGCGTTTTCATTCATCCGAGATGAATTACACAAGAATTTGTGAATATGTTTTGTTTTTTTTTTGTATTATAAATTTTGTCAAAAGAAACCACCTTCACTTTTTTTCTTTGAAAAGATCAACATTATTATCATATAATATATGTATTTGGAAAGAAATTAAAACATACTTTAGAAAAAATCGGCTATAACAAATTGCGTTTTATAATCAATTGCGTTGCTACAGCGCCACAACAGATCAGCTTTGTGTTTCCTGTTGTCTTTGATGGCTCCAGGGCAATAGGAAGCTCCCTCCAACTACTCTCTGTTTACTACCATTTATTCCTGAAGCACATGACTTTTCTTAATTACAGTTATTATAATCTTCAATAGATTGTTTTTACGTTTCTACGTTTTACTTTCCACCCACATGTACATATACTTTGAATCGTCTTTTATTGTAGAACAATAATATGTAAATTCTGTTTTCTGAAACAGAGTAATTTTTCGCTGCAAAACATAACCATGGCCCTATTCACCGACTTACTACCTATATAACTTGCCGGCAAGTAGTCGTAGTATAAAAGTTTAAACAAGAACATATCACTTTCGGGGTACGCAGACAAGCCCCCCCCCCCGGACAGGAGCTCCTGCAGACATGATCCAGGAGGGGGGGAGGGGTCAAGAGCCGTATCAGGACCTGACAGCTACTGGGCCTTTGGTTATATGTTCTGGAATAGTTAGAATAAATGACTGGATCTCTGGAAAATTATGAGAAATTTATATATAGGCAGTCGAGGTTAGAGAAATAAATTTTCGACAAAATGGCATACATCATTTTATCCATCAGTCAGGAATTCGCCAAGCGTGTGTGTGTGTGTTGGGGGGAAGGGTTGGGGGGGGGGGGGGGGTATCCACTTTAGAGTCAAGGGGCAGCCTAGTTCCAAGAAGTGGAACTCACATATGAATCTTTAAGTTTTTTCTTAAAGAGAGTTTATTTGTGTTCGTTCTTAGGATTCCGATTATCATTGGAATCTTATTGTCTCGTTCAATGTCTTATTATCATTTTTTCCACGGGTTTTTCTGTAACGAATTTCTCGGTAACCACCGAGATACAATATTGATCTTAGGAATATATAATCTGTAGAATATTCTACAAGTCTTCACAAGAAAGACTTTTGATAGATGACCTACTTTTGTCGTGACGTCACATAGGCCATGATTTCTTTAGCAATCTTCTTCTAGAGAACCGTTGAACAGATTTAGCTCCAATTTTAACCACGTGCAGAAATCTCGGGGCTATGTAGTTTCAAACTTTCATCCATGTAGCTTCAAAATTGAGATGAAATACTGACACATTGTAAGACAATATATACAATAAAGATCAAAATCGTAACTCTAACGGTTACCGACATGTCGGAACATCCTTCGACACTTTCCGTACCGGTACAGTTATCTCGCCATGTCGGAACATCCTTCGACACTTTCCGTACCGGTACAGTTATCTCGGAGGTGAATGGAAGCAATAATATTACACGAAACGTGTAATGTTAACCGCCGGATGTTTTGTGCGCATGCGTGGAAATGAACCAAAGTACTCCGCGGATTTATACCAACAAAAAAAAACGCCAAGCAATCCAATTTCTTGGGTAATATCACATTTGAACAAAACACCGTTCCTTTCTTATATATGAGTTGTTGTAAATAATACAAATTGTGTCCCCTGTAAGTAATTTAATAATAATGTAGCTCCAATGTCGTCATCATATCATCACAAGAATAGCCTTCAGACAAAATAAATAAACACGTGGATAAGTGGGCCATCTAAAATGACCCATTTATCGCCCGAGATTATTTACGGTACAGAAATGGCCGACGGATGTTCCGACATGGGTTACCGAAAATTCATGAAAGTAAACATGCCAAATATAGTGTAGATAACTAGATCACGCTGTGGCCTCCTTTTTACCGAAATTATTGTAATTTTCCTGCACTGTGGCGACGTCTTTCTGAGACAAAATAATGGAAAAGCTATTCATCCTTCATCAAATCCGTATATGTACAAAAGAAAGTTTGTAAGACAACCTACACAATGGTACCATTGTCGTAATTATACGTCCAAAATTATTTGTGCTACCGTAGAATTTAAAAAAAAATGTTATATTTACCGAAAAATTTGCATAATTTTTATCTTATATCATCCATTATTTGATACAATTAAAAAAAGGTTCATCAAAATCTCTGGAAGTTATTGACCAATAACTACTAGTTTTAGTTTTTCTGCTAATAACCTGAGCACCCACAAAAGGCAAAGGGCATCGTGCCCCGTGAGTGGGGTACATGCGCGCTTCCAGCCCGCCAACGGAAGTACTCGATTGACTGAGCAGACGACAAGCATTATTACATCTTAACACTGTGATATGAATTACTACATATAAACGATGATATGAGTTACTACATATTGGCATCGTGTGCGGGACATATTAACGCCCCACGAATTACTACATAATGTTGGTCATACTCTATCACATAATGACATCTATAGGCTACTACTCTTACCATAGCCTACTATGATAAAGCGTTGTGTGATCAATCACTTATAGAATGTCGCTAGATGATTATATTCACTAAGGGAGCTATACCCATAATAGCTAAGTGACATGCCATTTGTAATACATCACACATGGGCAATCCAGCCATTTCATTGGCCAATGCATGTTTGTCGTGTGATAATATTTGTATAGCTAGATTGGGCATTTCCACCACTCTTTATCACATATTGCGTGTCTGGCAAACCTCCTCGCTACCTTATATGGACACAGAACTGACCAGTCGTTGCTCTAATCCTATATAAGTGTTACACTTAACGAGGTTGAAGCAATTCTCACTGTTGAATTTCTTTAGTATGACCCGACCTACCCTTGATTTTGCGACTAGCCGATGTCTACTCAATGCATGTGGGGTATGAAGCTAGCAAGCATTAAAGAACTTTCCGCCATCAATTGGAAGTAACTGTAGAAAGTTCTTTTATTTCCAATTTTGTTTTTGCACTAAGCATTGTTTAGTGACAAAAAAAAACTCAAAATATATTGTAGAAATAAAATTTGTTTTATTAAAATAGAACGAACATTTGAAATAATGGAATGAATGCAAGTAGCATATAGTATGGTATGGTATGTCTAAAACAATCGATGATATACAGTATATTTATCCCATAAATTAGTTATTTTCAGTATAATAGCATCTTTCATATTTCAACATGTGTGATACAGCTTTCCCACGCTCTGATTTGTCACTTTCTGTTCATTGATACAATTCAACCCTGAAAGAGTGCAACACTCGTCACGACACAGTTCGATGTGTTTGGAAGTGTTCAAATGCCTTTCAAATACTTTGATAATGGGTCAAGCCGAATTGTTAGATATTAATTAGAATTAAAACTTTTTTTAATGCCTTTCTAGCATACTTCAGTTAAATAAATATTGCATTTCAACCGGCACTGTTTTTGGTTACGTAGGTGCTGATCACTCTGATGGATGCTTTACACTGACTCAGATGTGTATGTACTATGTACTAATGCGCGCTTCTCGTTTCTATTTCGACAGCGAAGCGAAAATATTCATTGACTTCTGATTAAAATTACAACAAAAAAAGGCATTTATGGGATAATTAGAATGTCCAATTCGTGATCCGGATATCAAATTTATGAAACGTGGGTAGTAATTTTCCTTTAAACCGAGTTTCATAAATTTGATATCTCCGGGTCACTCATTAGAGATCCTCTATATATACATTTTTTGCCCTGCCTCTTGAAAGGGTTTAAAGAAAGAAGTTGTTAAGTAGCATACTGTGGATTTAGGTATAATGATTTCTATAAATCTACTGAATATGACTAGCATATATGGTATGTTGAGCAAGGAATCTTATCCTAATCTCAATAACATCAATGTTATTAAAAAGAAATAAAAGTAAAATACCATTCTCTGGTTAACTGCTCTTCAATTTTCACTAAACTCTTTACTAACAATAATTCAATATACAACAATAAGTTGGAAGTAAAAATTAAAAAAATGTTCTAGAGAAAAATGTATAAAAGCAACCTCTTTCAAATGATGCAACGAACATATTAAAAAAACTGAAGCATTCTAAAATATGAATAATCTGTAACAGCCAATCCATACACAAATTGTTTGTGTGTACAACTATATCAGCTGTTTTAAAGTATTGAGTTGCATTAACGATACATGCTACTACAACATTAAAAAGAGAAAATGATTTAGGAACAAATGACATGCAATGGTATACAAAAATATTAATTGGGTATTCAAAAGAGACAATATGAATACATGTACATGATCATTTATTAACACTGAAGAAGAGCTTAACTGATACAGTGATGCCGGGATGTATCATTAATTCAAATAAAAGTAAAAACAAAATATAACAAGAGGTGATTGTGACTCACTTAATCCCATCGGAAGTACTCTTTCACTGAATTAGATTGACACAAAGGAGTGGCAGAAATGGAACTCTAAAGGAGTGGGGATAGTCATGGGTTCAAATCAAACTCTTTGAGACTGTTTACAACTAAAGGCTTAAAGTTGTATTAGTAAAGTGTCTAAGTCTGTGTTGTATTTAAGGAGAAACAAGCTAAAACAGTCACTATATCCACTACAACTCAGCTTTAATCATGGAAATAGTTCAATCTTACCCCACACAATTCCCTACCCTTTCACGGTTTCCCTCTGTTCAAAGTTTTAGAGTAGATAATTATTTTTTTAAAAAATGAGAAAGACCTATCCACATTTTTGTGAAATATAAAGTAAAAGGGAATTTCACAAATATGTAAATGTTGCATTGACGTTTTGCGAACATGGCATGCAACACTTTATCTTGCCATCATACATGTACATTATACACCAAACTTGTTATTGTTATTATGTATCATTATGTTGCCATGGAAACCAGAAATTTGATTGAAATGGGCCCATTTTAAATAGGAATGTAGTTTAGTGTCAGACAAATGTGTTTCCAAAATTTGAAAGCCCTGTGTTAAGTGGTATTGCTTTTATCTTGTTCACACCCTCTATACGGACGGACAGACGGACGTCGTGACGACATAATCCCTACGGTATAATATGCTGATGGGATAAAAAAGAGAGTATGAAGATCCCAATTTGAAATTTTACAAAAAAAAGTACATTTGTGTCTCTTGATCACAAAAAGATGTGAGATCATCATGAGGGCATAATAAATGTTTAGATCAGAAGATGCAAAAGGTTATCCAAGCCCTTCACAGGCGTAATTTTGTCACAAAAGTTGTCATTTTTGCAAAGAATGCATGAATTTGAGGTTTCCAGCCACTTCTGGCAGCATGAAGGGCAACCAATGACTTGATTACAACAAGCTGCAATTGCAATACAATCAGATGCAGGTATCTTCATGCATATCTTACACGACAAAGCCTGTCTCGCTGCTCGGGTCACATGTGAAGTGACAGTAATGTCCTTAACAATTTCTTTCATATCTGACATATTGCCTAATGATGCCTTCAGATTAATTAGTTCCCTTTTCACATCATGTACTTTTGTGTTCATAGAAATAAAGTGTGTTTCATTTTCCAGCGACAGGTCTTCCTTCAATTCATCTACCTTGGTTGCGACAGACACCATCTCGTCTTTCACAACGTCTTTTATTTCTTCCTTAAGTTCGCTTAAGTTCATAGCATCCTGAACATTCCCTCCGACGGATTTACTGAAATATAATGTGAAAATGATTTTTAATAAGAAATGAAGCATTCATATAAACATAATTTTTAGAAAATATTTTTAAAAAATTTATTTTTTTCCGTTGTAGCCCAACAATTTACATGATATTCAATCATTTACCCACAATGCAAGGCCCACACACAGTCCTTACTTGCATGTTTTTATAGCATATGACAGGGAACTGTTGGTAATATGTTAATAAGAATTAGTAAACAAGATATTTGACATGGATAAAATTAACTTAACTTGTAATAGTATGAGACATACATGTAACCCATAAACCCAAACATAAAGGTCAATACATTGTACTTTATGTTATATGTACAAAAGCATGGCTTGTCGGTGAATTGACTGGAGTTCAATGCCCTTCACAGCAGTTCTACCTAAACAGACATCAATGTGAAAATGTTCTGCTATATTGGTACAATAAATATTTCTTCATAGCTCATAGCAACATGTGGTAACTTTTAACATGCTGCTCTAGAACCAGAGGGCTCTATACAAAAGGGATACACAACAAAATAATTAAATTTCAGTAATATCATACAGTGATGATTTGATGTTCTGTTCTGACACATGAATGTTACAGGAAACAATATTCAAATATCAAACAAAAAGAATACCAACCGCTTTTTATGTGCCTTGCTAGACTGCTGGACATTTCTTTCTCTTAGTTGTGTTTTAAGAATGGCCATAATTTTTCTATTGTGAACTTTCCAGAAATCAAGGGCTGCAAAGAAATTCAACATGAATATTAATTTAAACACAGTGTAATGACAAACAGATATTAATTTCAAATTTACAGGCCATTAAAACCCATAATAAACCCAAGATGAAAATTGATCTTAATTTTTGGTTTGATAGGTAATGTTCTGAAGAAAATATCTTCAGCATAATTTTTATTGTCAAACGTTATAAGGGTAAGTCAGTCAACAGTTTAGACCGCTGAGTCGCTGACACCATGTAATATGTCACCAGCCTTTCTGCTGAGCTAAGGTAAAACCCTTGCCAAAGTAATATTTGATTTGTATGGAAAGTCAATACCTGTTCAGCATGAGTGTACTTTATACAGAACAATGCCATGTTACACCCATTAATTCTGAACAAAATATAGTTAAAATAAATTTGTCTTCAAAATGACATGCAAGTTATTAATTTTGGACATATATTTCACCATAAATCATGGGACCCTATACGACTGTAAAATATCAATCTCAGTCGTCGTAAATATTCCGGTTTGGGCTGTTTTCGTATATGATAATCAATTTAAAATAAGCTTGATTTTAATAAATCAAAACAATTTTTATATCGAAATAAATACACTTTGTGCGTACTTCGTGCAGCTTCAGAGATTTGAAAACTTAGTCTCTGTAGGATTTAATGTGGTTTACGGGCCCTCAGCATGCATTCAAATGGGGCTTGGGCGATTGCTTTCACCTAAACAAGCCTGCTGTATAGTCAGTAGGCAAGTGCCCAGATGTCTGTGGTCTCAAATACACCAAAATCCAAAATCAGCTAAAGAGCAATGATCTGACCGGCATGTGAACCATGCACTAAAGCAGTGAACAAAGGTACCTCCCTGATGACACGCTGAGAAACAAAACTAAAAAAGTCTGGTTTTTAAATAGGTGGTAAAGTGCATGTAACTATCAGTACATAAAATATACTAACAATGTGTGCTTTCACAGTCAACAAGCTCCACTCCTCTTGCATCGCAAATGATGAACTCCTCGCTTGAGTTGAGTATTTCCTGAACCAGGTTACAAATTGCTGACAGTGTCATACCTTCTGTAATAGTTACATGAACGGAGCCTGTGAATAGAGAAAACAATGGGTTCAGAGAACAGCTTGCCAAACTAGGTATTCAGTAGAAACAGCAGTTAAATTCAAAATACAGCAAGCGCATAAGTGAGCAGAGCTGGAAATTGTTTTACAAATATCATGCCATGTATATTGTATTGTATTATAAAAACAATAGTCTTAGAAGTGTACAAATGTACAATTCTGGCTTGTCAGCTGTTAAATAAAATAAGAATACAATTCTGGCTTGTCAGCTGTTAAAGAAACTAAGAAAACATAGCTGGGAATATACAGTGGGGTATTGAAGTGATATCAAGAGACGAACTTCCAAGAATGTTAGATTAATCAGTGCACAGTTCCGATATGACAGCTGTCAAGCAAATTTCACCTTGATAAATTGACTACTTTTTGAGACATGAGAGAGATGTCAATTGACAGTTGACAGACAAGCAGGCAAATGTCCAAGAATGTTACATGAATAGCATGATGACAGTGCACAGTCCCAATATGTCAGATAGCATGATGACAGTGCACATTCCCAATATGTCAGATAGCATGATGACAGTGCACAGTCCCAATATGTCAGATAGCATGATGACAGTGCACAGTCCCAATATGTCAGATAGCATGATGACAGTGCACAGTCCCA
>JAUELC010077572.1:0-12161 GCA_031471745.1 Cryptochiton stelleri
ATCACGTGACTGTTGAAAATGGTACTTTTGGAAACTTTGACCGGAAATGACGTCACAACTATAAAACTTAGAAAAAAGACAATCACATATTATGACTCATCGAGGAAAGCTGCGATCAACGATATACATTAGTAAACCAAAATAAGTACGTACGTCAAAAGTGAAAAATCTCGTTACATTTGGACAATCATATCTCTGTTACCAATGACGTTATCTATTCAATTTTCTCAAAATTCTATCAGAAGAGATTGCGATATAAGCCTGCCATTTTTTAACGCTGTACCTCAAACCGTTGAATAGTTTAAGATTTTTAAGCAAATCACATGATTTGAATATGTCGGCTTCTGACGTCAAACTTAAAAATTATCTCCACGCTTTTACCAAGTCAGGATATATTGTGATCATATGAGCACACTGTTTTTCAACACCATTTCCGAGAAAAGTGGAGAAAAAAGAATAATAAAAAATAATAATCTTTCCGATTTCAATAGGTTATCCAAGTAAACTTGTAAACCTAAAAATCATATATGTGACGAAATGCTAAAAAGTATCGCCCTTTTTCAATGTAAGAGATTGTTTGTTAAGTTTTTTTGGTAAGGTTTGTTAATCTGTTGTGAGTAAATAGTGATAATTTTTATAAATGGTCCTATTTGCGAAGAAGAACATGGATTTATGCCCAATCGGTCAACTGTCACAAATTAAGTATGCTTCACTGATAATATCACCACTGCAATGGATAACAATTTGCAAGTTCATGCTTTATACATGAATTTTCGTAAATCATTCGACACTATCTTATGACCATTAAGTGTACAAATTAGAACTAGATGGGAGTGAGGCTAGATTGGTTTCTGTCTTATGTCACATGCAATCCAAAGAGATTGTAAGGTGCAGCAAGGTCACTGTCGATTATTTGGCCATCATTGATTTTACTCTTTATCAATGCTTTGCTTCTGTACTCCGGCACTCAAACTTTTTAATGTAACTATGGTGAGAACCAGACAGGAACATTGTTGCGAGATTTAGTCGCCCCATCAAACCAGCTAGAAAGAGTACAGAATAAAATTATAAAGTTATAAATTATAAAGAGGACCCCTCTCGCAGCCGCGGTGGACCCCTCTCGCACCGCGGTGGAAAAACACAGTAAAAGTAAAAAAAATGAATGTCCCATATAAGCCACCGTTGGTAATAACTCGTAAAATATTTTAAAGTACAGCAATCTGATTTCTGTATCATTCAGGGATCAGGACTTATATTACGTCACATGGCAGCCATTTTGTGAGGTCGAAGAAATTCTTTAAAAATCTACTTCTGCGAAACGTTTTAAGTGAGAAAACTGAAACTTGGGAATATTTATAAATTGACCCATGGCGCATAATCTGATTTTAACACATTTTGGCATTTTATGCAAATACGGTATACGAGGACGTATCAAAATGCTCCGTTTTCAGATTTCAGAATTCTCGCAAATTAACAAATAAAACGTGATTTCATATGTTATTTGGAAAGCTTTAGAAGATAGTATCGCTTTTTAATTTTGTTATCCTGCCCATAATGAAATTAAGATGCCAAAACGAGGCTAAAATGGCAAAATTTTTACTGTTTATATCTCCGGAAGTATGCATGGTACAGTCATTGTGATTTCACTACAGCCGTGCTTTATGTTACACTTTTCTACATACATCGTTAGAGGCTTTATGAGAAAGCACCCCGGTCTGAAGCTGTTTTACAGCATTAATTATTATGATAATTAGTATCCCAAATTTTCTCGTAAACTGTTAACGGTATTGCTCCATATAATGACAATCAATCCTGGCTCGGTTCAATCGTAAAGATAATTGTTAATTTTGACGTCACAACGCCGCTATATTGGAATCCTCACCTTATACTTAAAGATAGTAAATTCAATAAGTGGTTAAGGTACACCTTTGAAATTTGTCAGGCTTAAAGCACTATCCATTCTCATACAAGTTTGAGAAAATTGAATAGATTAAAAACCGCTTGACGACCACCTCTTACTTGGTCATCAGTCCTATTTGTGTACTATAGTGCGCGATAATCATATTCTACTTACGGTCAAAACTACAAGAATTATAATGCCCCAAACATTAACAAAGGCTGCATTTTTGTAGTTCATTTTCTCTCCATATTTGATAAAGTTGCATTTATTTTACTTTTTAAGACGATTTGTTGTTAAGTATATTTTAACCTGCTGCAATTATATTTATATGCATGATTAAACTTTTAGTAGATTAATAGGCCGCCGAAATAGGGGAGTAGAAATTAAATAGTTAAAAACGTCTAAACGTCGAGAACGATTCATCAGAGAGATTTGAAATTAATACTGAACATTTTTAGTATGAAGGCAATATTAGGTTAAGGAAATTATGCTATTTACGTAAGTATTTCAAAAGTTGAGAAATCCAAGCTAAACTATTTTGAACGGTGTACAAAACACTCCTCTCAATATTATAATGATGGATAAAACGTATCCGAAAGATTTGCGTAGTGATGAGAGAACATGTCTGTTAATCCAAATATCCCAGGATCGAGTCCAGCTCAAGGTAACCTTATTTTCTTTTCCGATGTAGATTGTAGCGTTAGGAGGCATTCTTTGAATGATACATCATAGAGATTGGAAATTACTACTGAAGATGTTTTAATATGAAGACAATATTAGTTAAGGAAATTATGCTATTGCGTAAATAGTTTCAAAGTTGTGAAATCAAATCTAAACATATGGAACAGTGTATGAAACACTCATCAATATTATTTTACAGATTATCCGCATCTGTCCGAATGGCGCAGTGGTTAACCCAAACATGGCTGGATAGAGTCCCACACCAGGCAAATTATTTTTAATTAAAATTTATTTTGAGATGTGAATTGTAGAGTTATGAGCAAATACCCTTGGAAACCTTATAAGCGGTTTCGTTCCGGTGATAACATCTAATTTTATATCCAACTCTTACAAGCCAAGTGACAGTGTGCAACTAATATTTTGTTGTCTGCTTGTTAGGGAGTTTAGGCTCAGTGATAAAACATTAACCATAATAAAGCGCTACTTTTGAAAGTCGAAAGGGGGTGTGTAACTTAAAAATCTTAGTCTTAAACATGGTTCAGATCGGCATACCTGAGAACAGAGCGTTCTAAACATTTTATAACCGTTTTTGAGTAAAGACCCTGATAAGTTCGGGTAGGAAATCTTTTGCATTGAGTCGCATATTTTAGAACGTCCGGCAAATGTTAGCCATTGACACACATAGCGTATATATATCAGAGAAGTCACATTCATGGTTATTCAACTTTTATTCCCCTTCAGGAGACAATGATTAATTGTCTGTACATTTTTAAGAACACAAAAAGATCCAACGGAAATATTGTTTTGGAAGTTAAGCCGATATCGTGTAAATGTCATCATTAGTGTTGGATCCCCACACACAGCGGTCATACACCTCGATTTCCTTGAGTGCACCCGATATTCTTTCCCAGGTAGTACCTTTTGGGTTGGAGGCTGTGATTCCATTCCTTTTATATATTTGGCCACTTGAGTTTACGCCATATACTTTGCGATTTCCAGAGGAGATGTAAGACAGCTTTCCGGAAACTTTACTCCACGTGGACCCCGCAGTATCAACGTCACCATATGTACCTTCTCTGTAGTAGATATCATCATTTGAATTGACCCCCCACACACCAGCCTGTCCAACAGAGACTTGCTTCAACCCGCCAGTTATTGTCTGCCAACTGCGGCCAGCATTGTTACTTCTGGCTCCAAGACGTCTGTAAATGTTGTCACCTGAGTTAACTCCCCATACATAACCGTTGGGACTGACACTGACGTGTTTTAATCTCCCGTCTATACGCTGCCAACCAGTACCATAGGGGTCGTATTTTGTCATACCTATTCTCACATAGATATAATCTTTTTTGTTAACTCCCCAGGCCACATTGGTACCAACGTCGATTTGCTTCAGTTTGCCGTCCATTTGAATCCAGTTGGTACCTGTTGATCCGTCAACGGTACCCGTGTCCTGTCGATAGTAAATATTATCGTTAGAGTTTACACCAAAGACTCCGGACGGACCAACGGACGTGTGTTTCAACTTTCCCGGTACGTGTACCCAGCCATTCGTAATCAAAGCACCTGTAGCTAGAGTCACCAAGCTGAGCGCCAGCACAAACTGCATTATTCTGCAATACCAATAAATTACAATTATTGCTAAACAATGACTGAAAAACAATGATTAGGCATAAAAATGTATAAGAGTCTAAATTAATATATTATTTTACGCCGTTATTAAGGCTATTTCACTAATATTACCGCGTGCCAGTTCAATGGGTGAAGGACCATTATTTGAAACTGAGCCGTTCAACTATTTAATTTCATGGATAACTGTTTCTCGCACATGAGCTCTTGCTTACACATGAGCTCTTGATTGGTTTGTCTGGGGGTTGACGCTGTACTGCGAGGTTATTTCACTCAAGACAACACAGCATTTCAACCGGTAGAGTGAAGGAAATCATCTTGGATATAACTGACAACGAAGATAGGATACAAGACAATGAAACAATACAAGGTGCTAAAAAGACAAATTGTGCAAATTTACATTGCTTAATGACAACGGGTCGCATTCCTGTTGCAACGGCTTAATATCATAGAGATTAATTTCACTTATTACTTCTTGTCCATATAGCTTCTTCGCGGGCCTATATCCGTTTCCAGTCAAGTTTTGACATTTACCTACTACGGTTATCCCGTTGGTTTAGATATATCTTTCTAAATAGCTCATCACAGCTTTAATTCAGCTCCAAACTCACCTTTTGGAGGGGAGGTATCCTCATACAGTCTGACCAAAACAAACTTACGCTGATCGGTAGCATTGTTTTCCTTGTACCCAGAGTGCACTGCGCATGATGACATTAAGAACCGCCATGTTGCCGATGAGCGCATTAATTTGTTGTGGTCCGACTTTGCATGAGGATATTTATATGGTGCGCATAACGATTAAAATCCAGGCATGATACTAAGCCAATTGGACCTTAGCTCCGAGAGCACCAGGGCACAGGAAGCTCGAACCAACCGCCCGGGGGTGTTATGATTGATGGAATTTTCCAAATGTATAACGGCATTTGAGCCCAAAACGAACTCATGAACACTACAATGTAGTTTATCGTAAGACACAAAACAAAATGATTAAATGAGTACCGGTATATGTTTAAAAAATGCTCTAGACTGTATGGGAAAAATAAATTTACATACCTAGATTTAGGCACCATTTTCAATCCAGTAGTACCTGAAAAGAAAATAATGGCAACTATTAGACATATAAAAACATAATTGATAAACAAAACTTTCTGGAATAATAGTTATAACGTCTAGGTCCTACTCGTTTCCGCATACTGTCAGGAAAATTCCAGAATAAGTAAAAAGGTTTCCGTCAAAAGTTTTTACGATTTTTAGAATTCTGTTTACATGGTGTGGGTAAGGAAAGCCATTTCGTGGTTAGTCTTATCTTAGCGAATTTAGGACAAAATATGTAAATTATCACCATCATATCTATGGTGATAATTTAGATATTTTGTAACAATTCACTGATTTATGGACAAATATTAATGGATGTACACATCTATGATACTCGTTTAGTCGAGACAGATTTACGTATTTATATCTATCGTGTTGTACCACACTGATCTGCTGGTTTCTCTAGGTACTAGAATTGAGGATAAGCAGTTCGATCAATTTTAACAGTAAGAGGATTGTTGTCCTGAAAGTGATTTAATATTGATAATGTATTAGCCAACGACTTAAGTCATTCTGTGAACTGGACGTCCTAACGAGTATAGATTATTCAAAAGTTTGACTATACTGAATAACTTAACTGCCTGGACAAGAGGGAGCGTATCCAGGCAGTTTTTCTACCCCAAGGTTCATAATCTAAGGAACAGAAGTTTTTCTGTAGACGGTTATCTCTGCAACAAAGTTTAATATAAAAGTTCATTGTTTTTAATCTTTAAGTATACATTATTTCACCTATAGAGTTTTTCTTAAACGGTATAATGATAAGTTAAGGGTTTCCGTTCTGTACATCACAAGGGACTGGTTCGAAAAATGTCTGAAAATCAAAAGCTGACAAGGTGTTTAAATATATGCAAATATCCCGTGCACTCGAAAAAAAGGTAACTAGTTAAGTAACCATATCACGGACAAAGTTATTGGTTTTACATTTAAAAAAATGGCATTAGACAAGGTTCAATGGTAATTAGTAGTCTATACAACTTTTAAATGTTTATTTTTAACTCGAACCCTTACGGTACATTGGAGGATCAGAAGTCAGACACGCTAAGCAGTGACCCACGGCGCGGGCCCCCGTGCTATAGACGTACGCATCCACATTACATAAACTATATAAACATGAACATCTAAGAAATGGAAGACCGTCTTTCGATGCGAGACACTCAAATGATAATCAGTGATTTGCATACGCCCAAAAAAGTGTATACCATTTTTGAAATATCATCAGCCCAAGAAGAAGCAATTTAACAGGATGTTACAGGAGTGAGCTGAAGAGGCCCGGATCCGTGCCTAAAACTAGGTTATAAGAAATAGACTTACCTCCTCAAGATATGGCCTGCGGGGTCACAAGTCTGCCAACTGTGCTGGCATGTGAGCTATATATGTCATGATTGAGCTTTATGCTTCATGACAGACCACACGATATTGTCACGGCTATAGATATGACATTATAAATACTAACTACTATTGTATTTATTTTTAGGATTGGGCGTTGTTCTTCGTGACCAACTACACGATGTTATTGTGACTTATATTCATTAGCACAGCATTTAAATGTGCCGTCATGTTACACGACACGTATGTCCATCACCTAAAGGGGCCCATGCACGTTAAAAAAAACCCGTCAAAATTTTGATACAAAATTTTGATGCAAAATTTGACCGTGTGTAGGGCGTTTTGATGTCAAAAAAAGATTTGAATCAAAATTTTGACGTATCAAACTACTTTGATATTTTTTGACGAGTCATCAAATTTTTGATACGTGTGTGGGCAACTGTCAAAATTTTGATCAAACTTTTATTTCGTTCGTGACCGCCGAGGAGACAAGATCGCCATGTTTGGGAAGAAGGAGGCTGAAAGGAAGTTTTTGATTGAAGTTTTAGGTGTTTACAAGACCTTGCCACCTCTGTGGAGAATCAAGTCTGACGATTACAGCAATCGTGATAAGAAAGCCGCGGCCTACGACATTCTACTGCATAAATATCGTCAGCACTTCACTTCCGCTTCATTAGAAGATCTAAAAAAAAGATAAATAATCTGCAAACTAATTTTCGCAATGAACTTCGAAAAATTGACAAAAGTGCCAAATCAGGTGCTGGAACTGAAGACCTATACGAGTCACATGCGTGGTTCATGGAGGCTATGATGTTCTTAAGAGACCAAGAGACTCCTGCCCAGTCGAGAAGCACCTTGTCCAATACCGATGATTGCGACAAAAGAGATTCAGCAGAATCAATCCAGGTTAGTTCATGATATTTAATTTTTATAATTTTTACACCCTCCACCTAAACCACCCACCCGCCCTCCGCCCACGCCGCCAGGCCTACCCCTCTCCCTGATTGTTAGGGCATGTGTGTTTTCTGTCACTGGAAAATAATACGATTGCCTCTGTGCGTTTTCAATCAATTTTTAGATTTATTATAGTTATACAACCGCTATTATTATTTCAATGCAGTAGATTTACCAGAGTCCAGAGTATCGAGTACGCACTAGATCTAGCTGTCCCGAGTCAGTGGAACTTCAACTATTCTGTGTGTATGAAATCATTAAGCAATTCTGGCATCTTGCCAAGGAACACGTCCTTGTGTACAGAAGTATTGGCGGTAAGAATCTCGTACACCGCGTACCGCTGCTCCAATGTTTCTATTTCTACACATTACCAGACCTTCCAGCTGATGTTGAGCTTCTCGCCAGTCCTGCAGGATGTACCTCGTGATTAGCATCTTCCCAGTCCACATTTACAGCCCTCAAGTAGTGTTTTGATTTCTTGCGGAGGAAATTGTGCAGATAACAGCATGATAGAGTTATCGTCGCGGCTTTCTCAGGGGCATCTTGTATAGCACTTCGAAAAAACACCAAACCTCGCCGACAGTATCCCAAAGGCATTTTCTGACACGCGCTCGCTGGTCATGATCTAACTTGTCGCCTCCGTACGGCTTCAGAAGATTTTCTGTCATTCCAAATGCATCATCTGCGACGAAAACGTACGGCATGTTGCTTCCGTTATGAATGATGGGCTCAGGTGCTGGGAGGTTCAGAGCGGCTTCTTCCAGGCGTCGGCCGAATTCAGTCACTGCTATTACTCCTCCATCGGAAACGCGTCCATTGACGCCTACATCTGCCATAATGAATTCATAATTGGCATTGACAACAGCCATGAGCACGATGCTGAAGAACTTTTTGTAGTTGAAGTAAAACGATCCGGACCCGACTGGCTTTTTAATGGCAATGTGCTTTCCGTCTATTGCACCTAAACAGTTTGGAAAATTCCAGGCTGATTTGAAGGCGTCACTGACGAGAATCCATTCTTCTGGAGTATTTGGCATCTGAAAAAGACATTAAAGGTTGTTACTCAAGACTGACAATAATTGTAATCTTACCACCAATAAAGGGCGTTTAAGCAAATTAAACTCAATTTTAATATTTTTCCAGAGATATGGTAGGCTTATGGGCCTGGTGGTATATCCTAAGTATGCATTTGTTTTTTAATGAGAGTTTTTTATTTTCTGTTTATTCTTTTCTAGGATGGAGATGACTCAGGAGACGGTACTAAAGACAGAGAAAGAGACAACAGTGAGGGGTCATGTCCAGCAATTACACGCCCACAGCCCAGGCCGACAAAGCCGTCCTCCTCCTGTCAGTCCGTATCTCTCAGCATAAAACGCAAACCATTCCCGGAATCCGAGAAAACCGAGCTCCTATCGCTGGCAAAAGCACGGTTAACTGAGCCGGAAGACCATTACCTCAGCCAAGCCAAGACATGGGCGTATGAACTGAAATGTATAGATGCCAGACAAGAGCTGTTAGCGAAGAAAGCTATAAATGACATACTGTTTGAAGCTCGATGCGGCACGCTGCACAGAAATTCGGTGCAAATCAATTGTGATACCCTCACCCCATCCAGCAGTCGATGCAGTACCCCATATACTTCTTTTGGCCACTGCCAAGTTCAGTCTGAATCTGCCTCTTCTTTCATGAATAATTACCAGGGCGGGCATTTCTCACAAGTGGCAACCGAATCCCGTGATAACCAAAGCAACTGTCGCAGTATTTCAGCAGCTTTGATCCTAATGCTTGACTCTTACAAGTGGTGGAATATCAAGATTGATATAACTATCCTGTTCATGTACAGTATGCTTTTACAGTTTCCAATTCAATTCACGGATTTTGTGATTTTATATCAGACTCGGGTCTGTGTTTTCAGTTTATTTTTATGTTCATAACTTTGGTATAATGAATATTCACTGTTTGTGATTTTATATCAGACTCGGGCCTGTGTTTTCAGTTTATATTTATGTTCATAACTTTGATATAATAAAGATTCACTGACAGTACGTGTTTTCAGTTTATTTTTATGTTCATAAAGAATCAAAACCTGGTATAATAAGTAAGTTTCTTTTAAGATTGAATGAGATTTGGTTTATAGTCCCTATGGACCCTGAGGGTATGAGAGACTACTGGACCGAATTAGCCTGACTCCAGCGGGCCAGGGCCGATAACAAGGCAAGTGCAAATCCGAGATTCGAACCATCGAGCTCTCACTCTCTAGTCCGACGCTCTACCGACTGAGCTATCCGGGCTTCTTTTAAGATTAAATTTTATCTCACCTTTATAGTCTGCTGATACTTCAGACAAAGGATAATGGCCTCGCAGGTTTCAATAACCAACTTTCCAATCGCTTGCGGAGATCTTGCTGTCAGGAATTTCAAGTCTTCAAAGGAATTGCCAGACGCCAGGTACCTCAGTGTGATGGACAAGCGTTCACTTGGTGGTATGGATGAACGCATTACAGTGTCGTTTTTCCTTATCAATGGTGTGACAAGGTCGAGTAACTCATCGAACGATGGGGCATCCATTCGAAGGAAATTACGGAAATCCTCCGGTTCGTTAACACGCAACTCTCGGAGGAGGCTGACATGTCCATAAGTTTCCCGTTTTAAAAACCAGTCTTTCGACCATTTCCGACGTTTTCGGGGTGTTTCATCAGACTCCAAAGCGAATACAAGGGCTATGGCCAATGATGCTTCCATGTCGAAGATTTTGGCAATACTGAATTTTGATGGAAAAATACTGAAACGTGTGTGGGCAATTGTGCATCAAAATTGTGTATCAAAATTTTGACGTTTTTTTTTAACGTGTATGGGCCCCTTAACGCTCTGCCCCTCGGCATATCCAACTCGGGGCCAAGGCATGTTGTTGTACCCTTACCAGCACAGAGTGGGTACAGACGGGCGCAATCGAACACAAAAACAAGCTAAATATTGCAAACAATAGTGCATATTCCTCATCTGATCGCGAAAATTAAACCATAACGACAAGTTAAATACTGCAAACACAAAGTGTATACATCCTTATTATCTGATCGCGCATAGAACCGATCACGGACAACCATCAAAATCAAACTCAAAACAACAAGTTGGATACTGCAAAACACAAGTGTATTATACATCCTTCTTATCTGATCTCGGACGGAAGCGGAAAGCATCAACAGCATCGCCACGGCATTTCAGACAGTTCTTACTCCACAAATCACGACGTTATCCGAACAAGTGGCTGTAGAATTTGCCAATATAAACGCTAATCTGATCTCGCTCGCGGCCGGCATGGAAATTCTGAAAGGGGCCACTATCATATCAACAGGAGGCGCTTAACGTCTGCCCCGCGGAGAGCGCAGAACCGCCGATGTTGGTGCAATGATGGGGCCGCATGAGAGCGATGACCCGCTTAATAAAATTAAAAATGCAATGTTCACCCGCCGGATGTGGGCAAGCTCAGAGACCTTTCGGTCAAAATATCTGACCACTGCCATCCAGGCCGAGATTGTGCGCGACGACAAAGTTAATAAGTTGCTAGAAGGCTCTGAGGAGCATTTACTAGCAGAGGGCCATTTGTTCTGGCGGAAGTGTTCGAACCCGCAGTAGAAGGATGAGATTCGGAACGAATATACGCGTTGGAAAGAACAGCGCGAGCGGGCTCAGCTTGCTGAGCCACTAGGTGCTGAGGCCACCGGTATCGTCGATGATTCAGGTTTCGTCGAAGATTTGGGATACCTAGAAGATCATACCGAGCTGCCGGTCAAGATCGGTGCACTCACGATTGGTCATAATTAAATTGATAGCGCTCGCATAGCAGGTTCTTTTTTCTCCCAGACTTGTTTTGTTTCCCCATGTTTGTATACCTGCATGTAGTAAACCCTGCTATATTAACAGATAACAATGACAACAATAGGAATCACTGGTGGCGCGACCGCAACCAAACGCAGTGCTGCAGCCAAAAAAGCAGCTCGCACGCGGAAAATCAACGCAGCTAAGGTTTCAGCCAAAAAACCTGTCCGTGCTGCCCGCCCTGCTAAGAAGAAGACCACCGGTCCCCACCCGACGGCTCGGCCAACTGGTCCCGCCAGATCTTGTAGAGCGTCGTGGACCCGATGCCAAAGCGCTTTTTCGCCTCGGTCGCCGGCAGCTTGTCCCGGAGGGTCCGCATTTCCTGGATCTGGTCCAGAGACAGTTCCCGTTTGGGTGCCATTGTTGTTTCCTGTGGTGTCAACGATGTCCCATACTCCCCCAGCTCTCTAGATGGGAAACCCAGGAAGTGCTAAGCAGGGGTGGGAAAGTGCTGTGCAGTGCTTGGTATCTTGCTGTGCACTGCTTGGAAAGCAATTAGACGCGGGCACCTGCTTTGTATAGCACAATGGAGCTAGTTCGCAGACGAGGCAGCGCGCGGCGTGTGGTGCCACAGGTGAAGCAGTTGCAGAGCTCGCCCAATTTGGGGACGATTCGGTCTGTTTTTTGATACCGATTGTATAATATTGTTTATATTATATATGGATCATATGGATCCCACCATCGCGTATCGCTTGTTGGCG
>JAUELC010077793.1:0-12157 GCA_031471745.1 Cryptochiton stelleri
TAGCTCATAAATTACTAAGGCGGTTTCCTCGTTCCGTTTATTAGGGTTTGACCCTGTTGATAACTTAAATTAAGACTTTTTTTTATTTCATGTGCGATTACAGATAGAACATTATGTGAATGTATGCCATTTCACGAATAAAACTGGCATTGATGGATTTCGTGTCAAGTTAAACAACCTATCTTGTATCTAAGTTGATACATCATTTTTCCTGTGTGTGATATTCATTGTTTTTTTCGTGACGTGCATGAATCCCAATTTCATCGCATCATGTTGTAGGTAAGTGTCGTGATTCGTTGGGTAATGCTTTTAACTGCTCTTGCAAGTTATGCAAGTTAACTTCGCTGTTCATATATTTTTATGAACGATCTCAAAATCGAGAGAAGTATTGTGGCTCATTTGACCACAGATGCATGAAATATTCTTAATTAATTTCCTAACTAAGTTTAATATGCAACTGAGTAATTATAATCATTGCGTTTAATATCAAATAAGAAGAATATATTCATGTTTCTGCAATATGTTTAAAAACATCAGTTTCACCCAATACATAAATAGCAATTTACGTTCAGACCTGAACCTGTTTAAATGGCGAACATAAAGCGCACTTTTAACAAAGAGTTAAAATACTCTATGGAAGTGTGATGATGTTAACATGACTGTAACTATTCCGGAAGCAGAGATTCTCACGATATTAAATCCATTCTCAATTTATATAGCATTAGGGCTACATGTACAATCAATATCCATTGAAAGTAAATACTTTATAATAACTGTCCAGAAGCGTTCATGACTCCCAGTTTTTGGTTGTTTTTTTTTACATGGATATGAATTTAGTTAGTAGCCACCGTATACACTGTACAGTATATTATCTCGCATTATTAAGTTGAGTCTAGCAATTGAAGTCGAACTGTTCTCAGCCTTCTCGTTTTACATTGTCTCAAAATTGTTTGAATGGGTCTGTTCTTTTATATGTTGAGCTTCTTGTGACATCCGCCCTTGTGCGATTACAGATAGAGCATTATGTGAATGTATGCAATTTTACGAATAAAACTGGCATTGATGGATTTCGTGCCAAGTTAAAGAACCTATCTTATTTCTAAGTTGATACATCATTTTTCCTGTTTGTGATATTCTTTTGTTTTCTCGTGACGTGCATGAATCCCAATTTCGTCACACCATGTTGTGAGTGTCGTGATTCGTTGGATAATGCTTTTAACTGCTCTTGCAAGTTATGTTCTGGATATCTCTCGACCTATGTGTGTCTTAATGTGTTGCCTTAGAAAATACACGATGTCGGTTAACTTCGCTGTTCATACATTTTTCTGAACAATACACAAATAGCAAGTAACGTTCAGACCTGAACCTGTTTTAATGGCAAACATAAATCGCACTTTTAACAAAGATTTAAAATACCCTATGGAAGTGTGATGCTGTTATGTGACTGTTACTATCCCGGAAGCAACTGTCACTGCCCCCGCAAATTCCTGCAAATGACTTATTTTAAAGATGGCTAAATTGACAGCAGGATATAATTGAACTATTCCGACATATCCACAATAATTATATAGACCATTTGTTTATGCAATACGCATGACAAGAACATCTTAGCCCCTTTATCTCAATCGCTATTTCATAAGACTCGGCGATCGGGATTTCTACTCCAATGAAAAGTAGTTTTTTAATGATCTTTATTTATTGCAATATCAACATAGCCACTTCTTTGACCGAGCGAGGTGACTTCGGCTATAGCGGGTGGTGGTTTTTACGAGGTTTTCCACCGTATTAAGTTAGGCAGAGTAAGAAGTGGATAATCCATCGTCATATAAGTGAAATACCCTTGAGTACGACGTTAAACCCCAATCAATCAAACAAACAAACAAACAAACAAACAAACAAACAATCTAACTTTCTTTCTTTTCTTCAAATAATGCCAAATGAATAGGGCGATCCAGTAGCTGTGCACGTAAGATGCAGCCTGCACGCGATGCTACACAAAGGAGCGTATTTCTCTGCACTATCAGGTAGTGAATGACTGAAGTCGTCAATTATAGTGAGAGCATATGACCTTTTGTAATAAATACATTGTATTATCTTCCTTGTTAAGATCTCTTGTTTACAATATATAACATGGCTATAAAAGACCTATAGACTAGCTAGAAGCGATATATACTGATACGCAGGGCTGGATGTAGGCTTGAGTCTAACAAGCTGAAACTTACGAACGCCACACATGCCGCAGGGCCTCATAATTTTCTTTTTTTAAAATGTTTTTTTCGACTTTTAGAATTCTAAGTGGCCTATTGTGTGTACTGTAATTGAAATGCCCTGTCTCAATCTCTATCCACATACACCTCATTTGTGTAAAACCGTCAAATTGATTCACTGTAGTTATTGACCTTGTATGTAATGACTAGGCATTTTTAATGATTTAGTGAACTCCAAAGCGATGCCGCTGACACTTGACCCAATCAATCGACGTATGACGCCATTTTAACACTTTACGCGACTTGGTTCTCCAGTTGTAATTGATATTAAAGTTATTTTGTTGTGTTCCTATTTTCTCTGCTGTTACCTGCTCTAGGTTGATTTTTTATTGGTGTGCTATGAGCCTGATGTCATAGAGGATACGTCTATCTCCATGAGGTGCAAGTTTTGCCTCTGGCGCCAAATAGGGCGCAATTTGCCGGACAAATGGCTATTCAATATACAAAAGCCGTTAATCGAAGGAGTGGAAGTTACCGGAGATAGGCGATTCGGAACCAAAAATGACACACACCTCTGTCAACGTCCAAAAAGTACATCGGTGATTCGCGTGACTCTTGTTATTCCACATTGGCACGGACGAAAACAAAATGATTGTTCAATATGTTTTGGAAGTTCCCCTGTTATCCCTCTCTCGACCTCTTCATTTTTTTGAGAAAAAAAAGAAAATAACTCGAGATTCTTTTGCAAAATCTAGTGTCTTTGGAATCTTTTGAAGTGCGGTGGAGCGAGAACTATATATCCCGACAACGCGACATTTAACTGGTAAATATTGCTTTCCGGCTTAAGTAGGCCTATATGAGCATGTCAAATGCAACACATCAAAAAGAAGCTCGTAACACGACAGGTGTCTGTGCCTGCTCATGCGTGTAGTTTCACTTATCGCAAAGCGATATTTAACTACAACATCTCACCTTCTCGCCTTCAAATACAAAAAAGTCGAGATTGTTTCGTAAAGTCTCATGGTTAAATATTTGTTGTTAAGGATGAGGGAGCAAGAACACACGAACTCGAGAACTAGAGATGGCGAGATTTAACTGTTAAATCCCGCCATCTCTAGTTATCGAGTTCGTGCGCTCTCGCTCCCTCACCCTTAAAAAAATACTAAACCATGAGACTTTAAGAAAAAATCTCGAATTTTTGTATTTTTTTACTTCAAGAATGTTAAAGTCTACGGAACTACACAGCGAGATCGCGAGAACTCGAGAACACAAGATTTAACTGCTAAGTATCGCTTCCGCGCTCCTTCGACTTTCAGATGAGACATTTGAAAAACAAAAGATTTATATATTAAATCTCGAGTTTTTCTGGTTTTGTAACTGAGGACGAAGGAGCGAGAAAGTGGTATTTTATTGCTTAATCTCGTGTTCTCGTGCTCTTGAGTTATCATGATCTCGCCTTGTCGCTCCTTGACGTTACAATTTAAAGGCAGGAAGCCGGGGAGCGAGATGTATCAGTTAAATCTTGCATTCTCGAGTTCTTACTCACTCGCCTTACAAAGTATAAAACAAGAATTACAAAACCACGATATTATAGCAAACAATTTCGTGTTTTGTGTTGTTTTTTTTATATATAAGGCGAGGAAGGGAGGGAGCGAGTGATCCCTATGAGCTTACATAGTATTCTTTTCTCAAAAGATTAGTGTGTTTAAACTAAATGGAAGGAAGTCCAAATCAGAAAACTTGTCAGTGAACTAAAATGACTTCTCCAAGACAGTCGTGAACAGTACAGTCACCCCCCCTGTTAGTAGCTCTTCTTCACTCTCAAATTGATCTCTATCCAGAGTTGTCGTTTCATTTCAATCCACGTCTATATATCCTGAGTGGATTGAAAAGTAACGACAACTCTGGAGAGAGATTGATCCTGTGAAACAATTCGTATTATATAGTTTTAAAAATGGCTTTATATTTGAATAATATAGGCCACCAAGTTTTGAAATGATAAATATGTGACCAGTTAATGCGTTCATTTGAAATATTAATGTATTTTTCCCTTCAACTACCTTTTTATTAAATCCATAAAAGAGATATATATTGTTTGTGGCGACCCAAAGTCCTGTTTTTGTATACACATTTTTGAGACTTTCGAACATAATCTCGTATTTCCGTGGTGCAGTTTGGACTATTAAAACGGTAACAGTACCTTCTTTCTTTCGTCTTCCGGTCACCGCTCCCTAAACCAGACGACAAAACTTAGAAGTTAATCTCGCACTTTTTCGACAAAAGAGCGAAGTTAATCTAGTAGGGCTTCTTTGGACCGTTCACCAGGCCGAAAGACACAGGGCTACAGTTAATCTTGTACTTTTGCCTAAACTGCGAAACGGTGAAAACAAAAGAACAAAAGACAAAATCATGAAATTACGAAGTTTGCTTGTTCTTTCGCATTTTTCTTGCCCACATTTTTACTTTCGACCTTCATTTTTGTTATTTCGTGCACTTTTATTCCTTTGCACTTTGTTTGTTGGTGCTTCGAAATCGTGTGTGGCCGCATCAGATCCCCTTTATAGCTTGCGCGCAAAGACAGAAGTGCTACATGCATTTACGCTCCTGTAGCAGCGGCTAAATCAGTGACTGTCTATCAACGATTGCTACCACACGGAGCTCTTTCGAACTATCTATTCAAAAACCTGTATCAGTTTTTTCTAGTCTGAATCTTCATATAGACACTGATAAGCTTCGGAAAAGTACGCCCCAAACCTCTTGTTAAACGGACAAGGCCTTATAGATACCTACTGCTATGAGCAACTGCAGCCTGATACATCACAATAAAACATAACCTAATAGATTGTTGACATTAACTTTGAAAATGGTCCTCTAGTGGCCATCTCAGGGAAACACGACCTGGTTTTAGAATAGCAGTGGCTGGACTGATATGTAATACCGAAATAACCGCTACTACAGGCGGGTAAGCCTAACTGTATCTTGTTTCGTTCATTTGTTTTTTCAATGTTTTTTTTTTCTAAACTAGTTTCCATAATATGTTCTTATAATCACTTTTTTTTCCCCAGATATCTTTATGGATGATATTATTTGCCAAATTTACCAACTCTGGTGAGTATTGAACATGTGTTGCCTATTTGCTTTGTACTGAAAGAATTCATTCATGTTGTATTAGCTGAATTTATGACTAACTGAAAATAAATAATATTATTCGAAACGAAATGAGCAATCTGTTTTCTAACCAGATTTAAATTTTGCATAGATAGGTCATTTGCATATTTGTTAATAACAAAGAAAAGACGCCATGCAAATAATTCTTTGTTCGATTTAGTTCATGTCAGGTATAAATTATCCCAATTAAATCAGTTTGGTTTGCGTTCATTACATATTCACCTGATGGTATGTAGAACGGTTAATAAAGGTATATTTACATTTACAGTGCTCGGAGTACAACTGGAAATCATGAATCAACCGTCAACAGCGGAAGTAACTCCAGTTACCATAAACTGTTATGAGGACGATACAGACCGTCTGATAATCGGAGATATTAAATCGCTAGCCATTGAGACGATTTATATAAAGGGGGCGTCACTCCCAACTGCAGCGCCATCTATAAACCGGAAAATACCATCATCGGTGGAGTACGTTGTAAAACCCTTAGTAACACTGCAGAGCTCCGGAAGCCGAATCTGGGGTGAAGGTTTCGATTTCAGAACACGATCCACTTTATCCGGTACAATAAGACCAGGAAGCAGTACCTTATCGTTTAATCTCAAGTACACAACTTGTAAGGATCATTTAATATTATTGTGTGTGGCTTTGGGAACCGGAGGCACTGTAGATAGCGACAAGAAAACGCTAAATCCAAAGAATAAAGGTAAATGACATTTTAATTATTAATTTGTAACAATGACATGTATGAAATCGCTGCAGGCACGTAGCTATAGCCTCTGATGTGTTTTTTTTTTGTTGGGGGGGCAACAATCACCGGTGGGTCACCCAGGTGTCAAATTCGAAGCCGGTAAGCTTAAACAAAAAAAAAACCCCAGCTCCATTGCCATTAAGTGGACATTGATTTTCATTTAGGCATACTTTTGTTGTGGAAAATGTTAACCTGATGTATTTCGTAATAGGTGAAAGTCATGGTATTCCAGTTGTAAGAGGCGGTCGAAGATACCCAAGCAATGATCAGGGTTACAATGACCGCTGTGACGTGTATGCTAGTGTTGGTGACTCTTTTGATCTCAGATTCGTCGCTGATGTGGAATTACCTGTCAGCATAAAAAGTGTCACGTGGTACCTTGAAAGTATGGACACCATCTACCAGAACGATCGCTTCGTCACGAGCTTACAAAATGCATCGTCCGGAGAATGTAACGGGCATTTTAACAGTACATTGAAGTATGTCCATATGCCCCGGGAAACTGGATCAGAAGTTGTAGTAACTTGTTCTGTAGAATTATTGGAGTCCATCACTGAGCTGTCTGCAACACGACGTGCCAAGGTGAACGTATGTTATGATGGTAGGACTTATTTTAAGCATCGTCAATGTTTGGTTGAAAGTAATGTTTGACTGTTCTCGCGTCAGGTCATCCGGTACTGCTAAGTCCCATAGCACACAATAATCTTAGCTTATTTTGGCACTTGGACGTAAATAATTGAACCAAATTGATGGCATGTTTTTAAAACTAGTGGATAATTGTGTTTACTGCGTTACCAGAGATAGTTTTGTGCAAACGTCGTTTTAAACAAATTATTTAGTATATATAAACAAGAAATGTCTTTATGTACAATTATGTATTGTGAAATATGTCAATTGTCCGAAATTATATTTTATGACGGAGATGTCCGAATCTTAGCTCGGTTGTATCGACGCGCCATTTTGCCCTGATTCAACCTGTTTTTCGGGATTCGAAACTATGTAGCCACCGTGAGAAACAAGATGGCGTGTCTAAAATAACGTTTAGAATATATATATGGGTTGACGAATTTGCGGAAAGTACACTGATCCTATCTATGGGTCGATGAAGCCCATTTCTTTTGTCGTTACAACAGACAAGTCACAGTTATTTTAAAGTGAAAGCTATTTTTTCCATATTTTCTTTGTGCAATTTATTTACTTACCTGTGACTGGTAATGTTCACACAACGCCCCGCGGAATGAGAATAGTGCCTTCCATGTTTGACGTACGTCAGGATGTCCGCAGTGTGACGGTTCCACGTCTTAAGGACGCTATATAGCGAGCTCGGTATTAAATGGCATCCAGAAGACACCTAGTTTAATCGACAGTGTGACACAGTTTCCAAATGCCAATTGTCATGGCGGCTGGTTTGTGGGCATTTCATGTGCCCTGGTGCTCTCTGAGCTAATGGGCAACACGAAGCCGCTTCGTTCTGCCGTATAGCACTGCTAATTAACTGTGCTTGTCTCATAGCATCATGTTTTGCGTCCTGTAATTGTCTTGCATCTTCTCATTATTTGCTGCCAGTGATGTCGAGTTTTGTTTCTCTCATCCATTGGACTGACAAGCTGTCATATGAGTGAAATAACCTGAAGTACGGCGTAAAACCCTAATTAAACAAACGAACTATTTAACGGTTAAAAGTCTATTCAGACGACGTTTCGGTGTTGCTTCTCATACCGCCTTCAAGTCAATGATTTGTAAACGGTATGGGAACCAGCACGGAAACGTCGTCCTTATAAACTCAGAAGTTTTTAATCCACAAGCAGTTTTCCTATGTTATTGAACGGACAACCAACTTCTAAATATCACTTAAAGAAGTTATTTCTAACAGTTTGGCCTAACCCTAAAAACTAAGTTTACGATGTGCAAACGTTTTATAATCAAGTCCATTGTGCCCCTAATCAGCCATATCAACTCAATCAACGTTATTTTAATTAACGTCGGCGGTATAATTTTATTTGGGACTTTACGTAGAATATCTGTCAACAGGATCATCCCGAAGGACCTATTCTCTGACTGTAATACAGATGGCAGGATTAGCAGGAGCTGGATTCCTTTTCACCATTATTATCATTGTAATCCTCCTTCTGTGTACTCGCTGTTGTGGTCGAAAAATCAATGGCAAGTAATAAGTTTATTTTAACGATATTCGTATATTAGTTTTACAACGCAAGAAGCCGCAATAGATCGGCCTTGTGTTGCCCCTTAACTGTGAGAGCACCAGGGCAACAGAACTGTCCCTGCAACAGCCTGCCATTTTAAAAATGGTAAAATCTGATCATGGGACCTTATTTCATACAACCTTTTCACAAGACCGTTTCTCTCACCAATGATACAATCCCTATCCAGTGTTGGTCGTTCCTTTTTCAATCCATATATATTAAATGATGAAATTTGTACATTTTATTTGAAATTATCCTGTAAGTGGTTGTACAAATATGGAACTATTTTGTCATAAAACATTAATCAAACCACAAAAACGACAGTTTTGCAATGAATAAATTAGGGTAAATAACTTAAATTTGACTACATACAAAAATGGTCTCAATATTAAAATTCACTGAAAGTTGTTCACAAGTATATTTTGGTGTTTATGTTGTTATCTTTGCTGTTTTCCTTTCCTTTGCAGTTCAGAAAAGAAACAACTTATCAGTTGCCAAGGTCCAAGCCAGTGAAATGAGAAAAACATATTAATTCAGTGTGGAGGGTAAAGAGTGTTTAGCTGACAGGCAGTATGCGGAATGTGGATCGCGGAAGCAAAACGTGAAATGTCGTATACGGAATGCGGTTAAAATGGAAGTGTTCTATTTATCTGCATGCGAAAAACCGAGGTAAAGCCCTTTGATTCCTATATCACGTGGATTTTTTTCCGGCCGCATCGATTTTTCCGTGTTCCGCATATCGCTTTCCGCATGCCGATAAATAGGTGGATTGGTACGATCGGAGGTCTGTTCCCGTTTCGCTTCAGCGATCTGCATACCGCGTGTCAGGGAAACGTAGCTTACAACTGGACAATTTGATGTCATAACACCAAAACTAATATTGATTCATATTCCATTTCTTTATTAATTAGTTGAGAGTTGTGGATAATGACATGTGACAAAATACCTATAACAATGAAAATAAAGGGCCAAGGCGTCGTTCGATTGGTGTTTAACGTCGTACTCAAGGATATTTTACTTATATAATGACTTTGCAGTGCCGCTGTTTGATGGGAGACCGAGGGAAAAATCGTAAAATCCACCTCGTGATCTCCGCAGCACCGGTTTAACTCCGTTATTACCAAGGGTCGAAGGGTGGTCTCCAACCTGATATAACTACATGTGAGCTGGGATATAGTATAAATGTTACTCCCGCTCTCTCCCCCCTCCTTTACACTTCCGCCGCCCATGCAATATCATAGAATCTAAATTGTTGGTGACTCTTATTATTCTGAAAGGTGTCTGTCTGACTTACTGTTAAATCATAATGCTCGTACGTAATTAAAATATGGTCGATTTGTGCAGCGCCATCTTGTGATTGTTCTTGTGATAGTCTTATGTGCCCAAGTTTTACTTTCCAGAGAATCGAAATAGGATTAAATATGAATTGCCAATTGAGGACGTAAACATTTCTCCCCAATGCACAGTGAATAACAGATTGGTCATGCAACACTTCATTACAGATAAGCTAAGACAGATCTGATAAGCTAAGATATACTTGAATAGGCTCCTCCTGTTAACGCCATACCTCAATGCAACGAATAGGGTATCAACTTTCAGATTCCGCTGGGTAAACATTTTGTGATTTTTTTTCTCCAAATGGCAGTTAATCCTGGTCAACTTGCCAGTTTGTTGTGGCGAGTAGTGTGATATGAGTGGGACCTGTAACTATTCTCCCCCGGGAAGTACAAAAATATCGACATGTAGATTTCCCACGATCAAGCTGGTGGACAATATTACTGTTGTCACCATTCCAAAATTAACTCAGAATCAGCACAGAGCCATAAGCCAATTAGCGTAGGATCTAATTATTTCTGAGAATTTAAACGGGCGGTGGAAAGTGTCTAACGCGTATAGCCGGGTCTTTCAGTATCACCTCGCGTGGTTGGTTTTGAGACGTCCAATCAATTGCGTAGCTGTTTACTTTGGTTTGATATGCACGGTTCGCCGAGGTTTGTAATGGAGACGCAGAGTAGCTCGGAAGAAAACCGTTGGCTAGCGAAGACAGGATGGACTCGATACAAACGTTGATGAGTGATTCGAAAATATTGTGTGTATATATAGAATTGAACACATGCAGCAAATTACTATACCTATCATTTTTAGTTATAAAAAGCAATGTTAGCATCAACATGGAAAGATTAAATTTGAGTTGGAAAGACATATGTATACTATTCTATTATATTTCTAAATGTTTGGCAAAATGTCCTGAGTTTAAAGTTAAAAAAATACTTTCGCCATTTTATATACGTATATCAGTCTACTTTTGCTTAAATGCACAGAGGGCATATGTAGAGGAACGCCTACGTTCATGCATACGATAATATACTTCTGTAGCATATATCACGATTAAACTATTCATATTAAAAAAAATTGTAGTTGCATTACTTCTTTATAAACAAAAAAAAAGAAATAAGCCCACATGTTACAAAACTGTTTAATAGATAAAGGTAACAACTGACGTTGTTTGCATTCATGAAATAACTTGTTTGACTGAGACAAAATAAACCCATTAATAACTTAATATACTTATGTTCACTGAGATAATACTGTAGGACGAAATAACCAACTGTATATGTCAGGCGCATAATTACTGAGGCCATTTGGCCTATATGACTGGTCGGCGGGAGCTTCCTGTGGCCTGGTGCTTTCTGGACTAAAGGGCGGTACGAAACCGATTTGTTTTGGTGTATTGCACTGTTAAGTCGCATTGTTAGTCTTTAAACACAATGGTGATCGTCCTGTGTTCTTCGTGTATCCTGTTATTGTTGCCAGTGACGTCGAAGGTGGTTCCTTCACCTACTGCGCTGGCACGCCGTCATATAAGTAAAATGACCAAATTACGATGTAAAACCGAATCAATCAAACAAACAGTTGCTCTCAAGACTGGTTTGAAAAAATAGAATATATATATATTAATTGCATATGTCTGGGCACTCCAAAATGTAACTCCTCGATTAATATAACAACTCTTGTTATATCTCATGTCAATGTATTTTTCTTCTCATTGGTCGAGAAGCACGTCATGTGGTATAAAGCAAAACATGACGTTGCATGATTTCTGTCGACGTCATGCAGCAATTGTCATGTTGCACGCGGATGTTCTATTCTCGAACATTCTTCAATAAAAAACTGACCGCCTAGAGGGAAAGAAACAGATAGTTATACAGCAGTTTCAGAAAATGGTATCCTGAGTGTTTTTATTATTATCCTGTTTGAGCTACGTTAAACATATACAAGTATGGTGGACATTTCAACCCATATTGGTCATACCTCCACATTATAGTAACATTGTCAATAAGTCAGAAGATATCTGTCACGACAAAAAAAGTATGTCAGTAAATAAGTTGACAAGCAATTGTTATTGTTGCAACAGAGACTGAATAAACTAACGATGATGTAGTAACAACAGATACTGTAGTAAAATTAACCGATAGTGTAGTAAAAACAGATACTGTAACAGCTTGTGACAGATAATGTAGTAATACTTTTTTTCTAACAGATACTGTAATAGCTTTTAACAGATACTGTACTCATTTTTGTTGTTATTACATTATCTGTTAATGTTATGACAGTATCAGTCGTTACTACATTATCAGTGGTTTATAACAGTATTTGTTGCAACAGTTATCATTATTCAATAATAATTATTGTTTTACCTCGCGTGAAAATGTTTGGTTCTCATTGGTTGAGAATCAGTCATGTGGTATACAGCGAATGATAAAGTTGCACGATTTCTCCCGATGATATTAGTATTGCACGCTGGAGCGTTGAATATGACATTTATA
>JAUELC010077903.1:0-12155 GCA_031471745.1 Cryptochiton stelleri
TTATTCCACTCTCGAAGTCAGTTACTTTCAATGTATATAGAGAAAGATTATGGTCGTAGGATATTGGTGAATATCAGCTTGGAGATAAAAGAACATTTGATTACGACTTACCAGTAGAAAAATGCAATGGATGGCAAGGATGAATTTATGAGAAATTGGGATTGTTAAGTTTACATAAATCTAATACATGTATATGTTATTCATGAAGGCATATGACATTTGAATGATGTAAAATTCCGTTCTTATAAAATATGTTTGAAAAGATTCACACCGAAAAACATTCAATTTGTCTACATTTCTCATATTCACTAAATATTGCTTCACAATTTGTTAAGGCATGACAAAAACTTGAATAAGCTATGAAAAGGTTTAGTATCCATGTGACTCTGTAGTCGAATAATTGACGTCTTCTCTTTTGTCGGTTTTATGGCTCTTATTTTCAATATCCTTGAACGGCACAACCAGTACTAATATTTATTGATCGTACATTTTTTAACAGAATGTGGGGCTTTTGATACTGAAATCATTATTAATTAAAGTCAATTGAAGACATCTCAATGCCCTTTTTGTGATATTGCATTTATTTTACATAAAATAGAAATAAACCTTGACATTAAAACAAATTAATTTGTTTTTGTCCGTGAAAGCATAGCCGTTAATTAGTTAATTGAAAAACAGGATGTTAAGTTATTGGCTAATCGAAGCAGGTCTGTGTCCTAGTCGTGCCTGCCTTCTCATGGATGCACTTAACATTCGGAAGTGGGCGACGTGAGAGAACAAGATAGCGAGACATAACAAATAAAATAAAAACTGATTATTATTAATCTTACGATTTTCTTACAGTTATGTCTTTGTTTGGGTGATAAATCGTTTCATTCAGGTCAGTTTGTTTTGTATATCACAGAGTTTTATCATATGGAAGAAGGCGGCGGGAGAGAACATTTCTACAAGGCAGTGAATAAATACTTCAAAGTAATTTAATTTTGGACATACCAGATAAAAAAGGCTGTACAATTATTAATCTAACGAAACCATGTTCATCTAGAAATGTCTTCGTTTGTGTCGTAAATGGCGTTCTTTGGGTCCGTTTGTGTATTACATAGTTTCAGCGTACGTAATAATGACGGCGGTGGAGAACACTACCTCAATGCCACTGAATAAATGTTTGAAAGTAATTGGTTTACAAGCATACTTGCAAGCATAATCCCATTGTCTGAAATTCCGGGACATTATTTTCAAGTAATGTTAATGTTTTAAATCCATAGTGCTCTAATGTAAGGGCCAGCTTCTTCTCTTTATTTTCTAACTCTCCATGGCATAATAGGATAGGAAGTTTAAAAAACTCACTCATTGAAAAACTGCACGTTCAAGAAAAACTATATGTTTTACCTGAAAAGAAACTGTATGAAAACTGTTTCAATCTTTCATTTATTGTATTCATTATTAATTGGATACACTTTTTTAACAAACGCAACGTACAAAGTATTGATTGTGGCTGGACTACCCTGGTATTCCCATGCATTGAATGAGATAATTCAATACAAACCCCTGTGCATACAGGTATTATATAATGGGGTCTTTGTTATACATAAGCGCAAATCAATTCTGTACCAGATGTCACGGCCAATTCTTTTTTTGGTTCCAACTGGAAATCCCTTACAATATCAGAGAAAAGCGTTAAGATGAACGTCATTGAAAGGAGACAAATCAGCTGTGGTTGACATTCAAATATTGTGTGATGGAATGAACTATGACATTTTCAAAGGACAAGGAAAACTAAAGACACAAATGGCAATAAGCATGATGTTAAAAGTAACAACACTCAGATATATCGATTGTTATATGTTATATATGTTTGACGCTCTTGATACTCTGTACGACTTTGTAATTTACACAATTGACGGGCGATCGAATCTTGTTCAACCGGTATAACCATCGCTGACTTAATAAGAGTCCTTGTCTGGCAAACAGTTTGATGGATTCCATTTAATTTTCAACACGTCCTTAAACAGTTATCTAGATAAAACAAAAATGTCTTTTTGTATTTGAGGTAACTTTTGTTTTACTACTGTTTGTGTTTTTTTTTAATTTTGTTTGTTTTTTTTAGTTGTTGTTTTTTTTTTTTTGCATTTTGGAGGGGTAGGGGGGCGGCCGCCTGATTATGTAATTGCGCCGATTCGTAGTTTGCGACTAATCGTCCCCCAAAAAATGCGCCAATAATGTAATTCCGCTTAATCGTGCGACTGTTTGTGCCTAATCCTGTAAATGCGCTAAATCGTGTAAACTTTTTACTCTGAATCTTGTAATTGGGCTTAATCGGGTAAAAATTCTGCCGCTAATCATGTAATTGTGCTTAATCGTGGAAACATACTGTATGCACCTAATCATGTTATTGCGCTTAATCATGGGAACTTTAGCGCTTTATCATGGAAAATCGCCTATGAGTGGAATTTTATAGAACATAGAAGACCTCTAGACTTTATTACTATTATTATTGATAAATGGAATCTTTCTGCACCAGCTTACCACTACCCTACCGCACATAGTTGTTTGCTTATTATTATTGTGGAAGAATAGCTAGTTGTTAATTTGTTACCGACCCCTTACCTCTTTTTGGTGTCAGAAGTGGGATTATACGGTATATTGTGGTGGTTAGCATGAGTACGACGTCTTGATGAGATGGCGGCTGAAGCACAGCGCAACTCAAGACAAATGAAGTGTGGTTCAAGCCAAGCACAGAGCTAGGGATGTTTCTTCAAAACAGTACATTAACACCTTTGAAGGCAAGCAATTTAAATGTTTATTTACCCAACACCGAGTATAACTTAAACACCAGTATTTAACACCAAATACACAATAAAAAATATCCAGTTCAATTACTTGCACTCAGCAGAAGTTCAATAGCATTGTATTATATACAAATTGAGTCTTATTTAGCTACAATTGCAGGCCTATGTGGTGTAAACCTCAAACATAGACAATTTTGATGAGTTTAATACTACTGAAGTATGTTGCGTGCAAAACTTCAAGAATTGGAGATGGCTCAGTCTCGAGATCAAGATGTCATTAAAAAACGGACTCTGCAAATGCTACTTCCCAACAGACTGTGGTGGTTATTCCTAGAGAGAGAAAGTTGGAGAAATATTCCCGTGAATCTCCAGTAGAACCTTAGATAGACGAAGCAAAATTAGTAGTTAAGTCTCGATCTTTAGATGCCGAGGAAGCTACAGAGTTTTTGAAGTCCAAGCTGGGAGGGTCTGCTCTTACAAAGATGTAATGCAGACCAAGTGATACAGACGAACATATATATGAAGCCCTCAGACAAGTATTTGGACAACGCAACACTGCATCTCAGCTGTTACGATTATTTTTTTTTATTCAAGCCAAGGGACAAGAGAAAGTTTGACAGCTTATTCTCATAGGTTGGTGGAAATCCTGGATCGTCTAATATGGGTTGACCGAATGCGTGTCCCAGATAAAGAAAAGATGTTGATTGAACAGAAACTGAAGGACCCAAAGCTCCACTGGGAATTATGAAAACGTAGAAGACAGCAACCTACTTGTTCTTTTTTAGGTGTTCGGGAAATAGCATTGCAATACCATATGGAAGTAGGGAATGACAATATCAAAACTAAGCACAGTAACAAACGTGCATGGCACTACTTACAAGAAACTTTTGAAATAATGATTCCTCTGACGATAGTATTGGTATAATCTCGCTGCAAAACGTACCACAACGGATACTCGAAACATTGCAAGAGGTATAACAACAACAACAAATCATGGCTGGACGGATGCAAGCAGTTGAAGAACGTAGTTATGGTAGCAAGGCTGGGGCAAGTACACAACCGAGAACAGTAGGTAATTGTTTCTTCTGCAACAAGCCATGTTATTACAAACAAGATTTTAGAGCCTACAAAAGTTGTTTCGAAAAGAAGCAACCCGTTATACTAGCGAGCCCTGTCGCTCACTTTAAGTCTTCTGCCAGCTCAGGATCAACGAATGAATGGGTTTGTCACACTGTAGGTCAAGTTCCGTGTATAACGGCTAATTTAGGCGATACTAGAGTTGAATGTTTAATTGTACCAGGTTCGATGGTTACCAAAGAGACAGAAAGCTTCTACAATCAGCACTTTAAAGCAAAACTCGGTATGCCCAACCAAACACACAAGTGGTTAACCGTGCGAGCAGCTAACAACACAGAAATTCCGTATGTAGGCTATATAGAGACAGACATTGAAGCGGAAGGTATAGTTGTAGTGTTTTAGTGATGAAGGACCCTTCTCTAGTGGAAAGAAGATGACACTGTCTGTTATCCTTGCGACCAATTTCCTCCGGTTTATCCCTATGTTTGCAGCCCTCTTTCCTTCAGAACAATCAGAATACTGTGGTTTTATTAGAGTTGTTGGTTGTGAGGATGTTATCATTGCCCCCAAAAAGTCAGGCCGATGTATGGTCGGTTGGACGATCATGTGGACCTTGTGCTGATGTAATGCCACTGAATTCACCGCTACCAGGTAATCTGCAAGTTAACCGTACTTTGGCGGACTCCAGTAACTCCTCTTTTTATGTTAATGTAACTAACTTTAGTTATATTGCTGTAACATTAAAGCCTAGGGCCAGAATAGGAATAATCCATCAAGCCGAGTTACAGAATGGTATGGTTGAGCTTGAAGTGTCAAATAACGAAATATTCGTATCTATGGAAGAACAGACATGCTTCGGAGAAGTTGCCAGCGAACAATGCTTCAAAAATGCTGCAAAAGATTCCTATCTGCCAAAGGGAATAGATCTAACGACCGTCAATGGAAGTCCCGGTGAGTTAAGACAAGTTGATTCATTGTTCAGGAAGTATTGCTCTATCTTTGCGAAGGACGAAAATGACTTAATGAAGTTTTAAACTACTTTACCAAGTATTGAAGCAAATTTATGACAAACTAATAATGCATATGGATGCACGATGACTCAAGATTCGGTTTATTTCAAAATCATTGTCAAAAATGGAAACCGAGCCTAAATATTGAATCACCATATCTATCTTTTATTGAAGTCGAAACTAAACTGTACCCGCTCCCATAAGACGCAAGTGGGATTAACAGCGATTTCGTTATTGGCCGATACATCTTTGCCATAAATCTGAAAGGATTTAGGATATAATTGGTATTTTTACGGTTCATCAACTGGTTAAGTATTTTCCATGTTGCTTTAATGATTTGATTCATTGAATTTACGTTGAAAATAATTTTGTTTGTAGGATGTTATGAGTTTGTTAAGTGTATTGCGATAGGATCGATACTCTGCCGTAAATGTTCTCTATACAATTTGTTTTTGTGGTGAATTGAACTGAACAGTCCGTAGGTTATCCAGGGTTTGAGAATACTCCCTTTATTGGGTTCAGATGAAACGATTTGAAAATAATGACCATATAAATTGGTAAACGTTTCGTGGAATATAGACAATGCTATATCGTGACCAGAACTAGTGGTACTGGCACTCCAACCTGTTTGGGATATAGCTTCTATAAACTGATCTTTCTGGAGCGGATACATTTTATGAAATTTCCTGGTTTGTGGGATAGGTGCCTTTTTAGAAAATGCTTTATGTATGTGGACAATAGGAAAGTGATCCGTTATGTCAGTTAATAAGACGCCAGACATTAAATTGTCCTCATGAAAATGTTATCTATAAGTGTAGCGGATCCATGACACGCACGTGTTGGTTTGGTAATACGAGGAAATAAAAAGTTACTACGCATATGATTAAGAAATTGGTTGGAAGGGATGTGAGAAGTCTTAAAAAGGTCAATATTAACGTCTCCAAGAATTATACATTTATTATGTTTAGCAAGATTTTGTATTTATTGAAAAAATATCTTTAAGCACGTTAATGTCTTTTCCTGGAGGTCGATAAACAAGGCGTAC
This sequence comes from Cryptochiton stelleri, assembly GCA_031471745.1. Lineage (NCBI taxonomy): Eukaryota > Metazoa > Mollusca > Polyplacophora > Chitonida > Mopaliidae > Cryptochiton > Cryptochiton stelleri. The sequence continues at coordinate 5,922 of JAUELC010077903.1, forward strand.
ATTATACTGTTCACCAAAAAGTTCAAATTCTACAAACAGGGTCTCGAAGTCTCCATTAATAACATTATAGGAGATATCCCGAAGAACTCTACAGGAGTCCACGTTATTGTTAACGTATAATCTCAATCCACCACCTTGTCTATTGAACCTAGTAGATAAGTATGAACAGTAGCCTGTTAGATCATAAAGTTGATCAGTAGACTGATTTAATGAGGTCTCAATAATTCCTAACACTGTAAAGTCATGATTTAAGTTATGTAACATACCAGATATCTCCTCATAGTGTTTGCTTAAATTGCGAGAATGTGTGTGAAAGGTCGAAAAAATGTCGTTGCTTGAGGAAATAATTGTAGCCGATGTCTTAATGTAGCCTCAGTAAATAAATGAGATTTGTTTGAAGTTATGTTTTTCCAGTGACCAATCTCATACTCGTTATAGTCAGTGGGTGATTTGGAATTGTCGATATCCATAAGTTAGATAGGATTAAAGGATTAAAGGTTTCTAAAACAGTAAGATGTATCGTATTGATAAGACTAGGAGATGTATTCTGAGTGAGTGTGGTAAGGCCGTCGACAAAGGGTAAATCCGACAAGGAAGTTGAAGATTGAACAGCTAGTCTCTGATCTGTCAACCAATGTAGACATTAGGGTTCAGTAAGGTAGGTTTTCCTTCACCATATGTATACAAGGGTATAAAAGTAGTATGTGTGTCATAAGTTATTAGAGTGAAAAATATGTAACATTTCTTCTGCAATAGAAAACAAAACATATCAACTAATAGGAAACATATCTACATTGTAAATGAACAATAACTTAAACAAGGTGAAGGGCGCATACTTAGCGCAGATCGAAATGTCGTCCGACTACTCCCATGTTTCATTTAAAATGTTTGATTTTAACGCAATGGTAGATTTAGACAAATCTAAGCAGAATCTGTTAATTTGACTAGTGTCTTACGCCGTATTTAATAATATTTCACTTAAATGAGTGCGTTGCGCTTTAACAGTAGACAGCAAAGCTGACAAAAGATATATATGTAGGTTACACAGGAGAAAAGACAACTTGTGCATTACATACGGTAATAAATAGAAATAAAATTAATAAAAAATATGTATCGTGGCTGATTGTAAAATGTTCTGCTCTGTTTGAAAAATAATCCCCCCTCCCCAGTGCTAAGTACAGAAAACATGACAAGGCTCGTAACATGCCGCCCTTAGAACGACGGCTGCATCGCGCCAGCTAATCGTATATGGTGTCGTTTCACGAGGCACAATAACTAATATTTGTTCTTATAACGCAATGTGACCAGCTGTCCACATGGAAGAATGGTAAGTAGAATTATTTACATACAAAATAAAGTCACCGGCGGTACGTCGGGGGCTTGGTTTTCTCTTCATGGATCCGAAGTTCTCGCCCTGGTGTGTTGACTGAGTGGATAGTGGTTTCTGGTAACTCTGACTCTTCCCATCAGCTAGTCCGTGTTGTTGCACCCGCACACGGGTATCTGGACTAATTGTAATAACAATTTTATTTATACAGTCTACGGATTTTATGCGAGTGATATAGTTCCTGCCGGTTTTGTAGTAAATTTTCCCGCCCGGTAACCAGGCTGATTCTATGAGGGTATGGTTCGTGACTACCTTGAGTAAGGCTTAGTTTCTTGCGATAGGTCTTTCTTTATCATAAATTGGGTTCCCTTTAATGCTTTCCGTTTTTGAATGGCTTCAATTTTGTGTTTACGAGTCATGAATTTGACAATGATTCCCCTAGGTTTTGTGTCAAGATCAGCTCTAATTGGCCCAAGCCGATGTGCGATATTTTTATCAGTCGTTGTGATGGAGATGCCAAGTTTAGAGTTTAACATTTCAGTTACTTTATCCGTGCATTTGTGAGAGGTATCCATAGAGCGGTACCACCGATCCCATAAATACGGATACTAGCTAGTCTCGAGTGCTGCTCCAAATCATTTAATTTACTTTGCAGAACATCACGTTTTCTATTCATAGACAGTAGTTCGTTTTGATCTTTCTCTTGCTGAAATGCGAGCTCAGGAATGTTGGATTTTGGTAAATCCTTTTCCCGTTCCAAAGAAAGTATGCTAGACTCTTGTTGATCTATAAACACTGTAAGCTTAGCAAATGATTTAGTCTATGAGTGTTGCAATTGCTGCTGTCCAAGCGTCTCACATGTTACCATACCATGTAGTTTAATCATTATAAGTTGAAGCTGATTTTCAATCGTCGTCTTATGTGTTTCTTGTGGTTCACGGGGCTGCGTGGACAAAGATTCATCAAGGCTGCTCAGTGAAGACATATCTTTTTTTTTCTGACGTGTTTTAGATGCAGGCCGCGGCATGCTGGTGTACGAAGATACCTAGACTGCACAATAGAACTGTTACGATCAAGTTGGTTTGTTGGTTGCTGTTTGAGCTGGTGTGACAAGTCTTTTGTTTTGTTGGCGCAAAATTTGTCCGTGCAAATTTGCGCGCCAATCCTGCGATTGGATTATCCTCCTGTCTCCGTTTGAATGATGACTATGGCGTTGTTGTTGTTAGAAATCAAGTATCCAGCATAATGTCAAAATCTTTGCGATTAGCTTAGTTTATTGCTCTGGCTTATTTGGGTTTATTGTCGACAAATATACGAGTAGGCATATAATCACACTCTACATCCGGTTAAATAGCCTCAGTATAAGCCGTTGTAGTTGGGAGTGGTCTGAGTAACTTGTTACGTGTCAGCCACTGACTGCCATGCCGCCATGTTGATTGTTTAACATGTAAATGTAATAAACTTTATTGAGCCAAAGAGCCGAGAAAATGAGCCAAAATAGATTGGTCAAAACTTTATTTTTAATAGATTTGTTAATCTGGAGACATATCTAGGGGATTTATGATGAAAAAGACCATGTTAAAAAATTATTACATTAGCGGTTGAATCGAGCAAACGAAAAATGATGAACATGTGCCCTAATGTTATAAACTCATAAATTTGGAGAAAATGAGCCGAAATTGATTGGGCAAGACTATTTATTTTTAATAGATTTGTTAACCTGAAGACATATATAGGTGATTTTTCATGACAAAAACCCATGTTAAACGTCGCGATTAACTTACATGACGCCCCCATGACGAGTTCGCGTTGTCGGTATATGGTGGAAATCTAGACAAAAAATATCGTAAACACTGGCGGTTTTCAAAGTCACCGAAAAACTTTCCTCTTATACCAGGGTCGAGAGGCGGCCTAGATCCTGTGCGGTATATTTAAGTGGGTTCATGGGTCAACGAGGAGCCAACTGAGCTACGGCCCGGCCCACTGACCTTAGCTTGCAACGAATGTCCAAATGATGAAGGACGATTGTGTCGTTTGAAGACATTCACATATTCACGGCAGCAATATAAGCTATAATTTATAACGAGATGTAGGCAGCAAATTAGAAATGATTAAATGAGATCTTCAATCCATAGTTAAGCTGCATGGAGCCATGATCGATATATGTTATCCTGTAATAACACACTGTGAAGCTGTCAACGAGTTCAGTTCAAGGGAGATCTGACAAAAAAAGGTAACAAGACAGCTCCTGTTCTGTCATTCAGGTATATTACCACTAAACTGGGAGTGGTTGTCAGTCTATTTCTGGTCGGCAAATTACAGGACAAAATCTAACAGACACGCTTGCCAGATGGATTGCTTCTTTGACGGCGTATGAGGCATTTGGAATCACGCTGCACAACAACACCGTTTAGATTATACCTGGCATAGACTATTATCGTGTACCTCTTTACATATGGTTGAGTAAATCAGTATTTGATTTTGATAAGTGCCCCTAACACCACCCCACCCCCATCCCAATCCTATTCCAAGTGTTTGGTTGTCCCGTTCGATAGCTCTATAATAGTCAAACTTTAAATTTATCTAGAGTTAAAAAGTCATCAAACAAATCTTGCACTAGATTTAAATTCAATTTAAATGACTTTTTATTAACAAAATAAAACAAATTATATTAAATAAATAGGTACAATGTCTAAAAAGTGGACGTAGAACCCAATTGGGCTTGATCTACTAACCATCCAATTTTCACGCATCCCTTTTCTGTCTTTTAGACAATATTCGCTTATTGCTAAATTTAAACAACAACTGTTATCAACATGATGAAACAAGGTAAGATAACCATGTCATTCAATGGTACATGTACATTCAAAGTATACATGTTAACCATGTTATAACATTTCGTCACTTAAGTTAGAAACTGCTAGGTGAAATCGGCCCCTATAATTTATTCATTTCACCAAGTCACCATAAACTGTTAAATCTTCAAAGTCAGCCCTCTTGAACTACTAAATGAATAGAGTGCAGACTTTAGAAACACGTCTTGTGCATAGTTTATATTACATTGCGAAAGTCTTGACGTACTAAGAGTCATTTGTCTTCCTTTCTGTCTCTGAATGACTTTAAGGAAACAACTGAACAGTTTTTACGGACTCGATATAAGGATCGTTATTTTAAGTGAATTCAGTTTGTTCCAGAGATTAACGTCTGGGCATTGCTTTACACGGACCAGCAGTCCAGCTACAAATTGTTGGGACAAATACTCCTTTAAAATAAATTTGCAAATACTCGGTATAAAGATATCTGATGGACGGTTGGCGGAAGAAAGCAGACACGATGTGGAGCTGTGTTTTGATTAGTTTAACCGGCTGTTAATGGACACAGAATAGCATTTGGATGACTTTACTTTGCCTCCCAATACCGATAAGATATAGTGCAAATCTGATTTCAGAAAGTAAACTATTTTTCCCGCAAGATGCTGACTGTTTGTGTTTATTGTGGGTTAAAATACAGACTTTAAATAATAAAATTAGGATGATTATTTCATTTCTATTTTACGGAGGATAATTTAACCCAAATTCTATCAGCTTCTAACAACTTACCATCTTGTTGCTGAATTCGTTAATTTTATGATTAAGCATTGTAAGTTTTAAAAAAATCAATCGATCCCAAAGATAAAGGTTCTCGTATCAGTGAGAAAAAATCCTCACCAATTTGTCCACAATAAAGCAGGCGAGGGATAGTTTTGCACTCAATTACATTCCGGTTTCTTTTCCTTTTTGTTTATATATTGATCCGTCACATTCTACTTCTTACGGATTTCAAAGGACCGTGACATCCACATGACGTATGGATCGAGATTAGCATCAACTCGTGACAAACATAAGGGGAAATAAAATAATATGTTGATGGTGACCAATCTGGAATAAACCATGATGGGAAAGTGAGATTGACATTATGAAGATGTATATAGTTTACAGTGAACCATTTATCATCTTTATGACTTGATTTATCATTATAAACTTCGTCTCGATTGATGATGTATGACTGTGGATCCACATTAGGCCTAAATGGTTCATAGTACGATCGCGTCGACAAACTTATGGAGTAGCCCCAGTATTATTACTAGGTGGGCACCTGTAATCTCATATGTGCAACTTAAAGAGAAAAGCAACTGATGCCGTGTTTCCCTGGACAAGCCTGCCATTATATAAATGGGTGTTTGGAGATAGTATGGAATAAAGGCTTTGCTTAATTAAAGTTCGAAGTTTCTTTGCTTAAGCTTGAGAATTGTAAGTAAATGGTCGAGAGGTTTCAGCTTTTAGCTTCTTAATTTTAAGTAAAATGTCGAAGGTTCTAAGCTTCAAACTTCACAGTTTTTTTGTAAAATATTGAGAGTTCTGAGCTTCATAATTTTAAGTAAAATATAACGTGTTCTTGGCTTGAAGTTTCATAGTTTTTAGTACAAGGTCGAAGGTTTTCATCTTTCAGTTCAACAATTTTACGTAAAATGTCGAGGGTTCTTAACATTTACCTTAGGGAATTTTAAGTAAAAGTCGATGATTCCTAGCATTTATAAGACCCATTCTATTGTTCAAAGGATAATTATAATACTCGTTTGGATTAGTTTAATTAGATTAGATAAGTCTAATCCTGTTTGAATCTGCCATTAGCGACAACATTTGGCTTAAAAGTTAGTTGTAGATTGAGAGTGAACGATTTGAAGTTAAAACATAACGATAAAATGGGAACAATGAGCTTATACTTGGTGCGTGTAATACTGCAGTTCTTCTAGTTCTGCGGGTGGTTGGTGGGAGCTTCGTGTTGCCTTAATGCTCTCAGAGCTAAAGGGCAACAAGAAGCTGTTGTGGCGTTCTGTTATGTCCTGTGATTGTCTTGTATCTTGTCAT
>JAUELC010078014.1:0-12155 GCA_031471745.1 Cryptochiton stelleri
CCACTGGCAACAAACAATGACAAGATACAAGACAACCACAGGACATAACAGGACGCCACAAACAGATCGGCTTCATATTGCCCTTTACATGTAGCTATGAGAGCACCAGGGCAGCATGAAGCTCCCTCCAACCGCCCGCTTCACCACAAGACAAGAAAATAACTGTTAATATGCAGCTGTTGAAACGATACATTGACGGAGTGCCAGCCCAATGGGTGAAGAAACCACCAGGGCACCACGAAGCTCCCACCAACCACCCGCATCAGATAAAGAATGAAAGGACAGATTATACCCCAATCTCATTCGATATAACATATTGGCCTGTTATCACTGCAATTTGGGCCATTGGGCTAAACAAAAAATAAAAAAGTTTCTCATGGACCTGCCGCATTGATCTTTACCCCCACAAACCCTTTTTATTTGCATTTTTGATATTATGCCGTTCCAATTTGAACGCTCGCTAATTTTTTTATAGTTTTTATTAGAAACTCATAGACGAGCACAGTAGTCCATCAAGAACAATGATGGGAAATTTTATCAGTTGACAAAATCTAAACAATTTCTGACGGTACCCAAAAAAAACTCAATAATCAGCAAAGACATAAAAAAATGAATTAAAATTTCATCTTCACCAATAAATACTATAAAATAATAATTTAAAAAAAAATGCCCCCCCTCCCCCGGCAGCTCGCTCCAATTCTCCCCAACAAGTCCATGAGAAACATTTCAGTAACTTTTATGGCTTTGAGGAGGGACTATTTAGAAGCGGTTTAGCATTTTCTAACTCTCAATTAGAAAACGACGTAAGTGTATATTTATTTGAATCATGTTGAACATCCTCCTCAAGGGTGCGTAACATGTAGTTCACTTATTTAACTTCAGTTAAAACTGAGAGGAACCACCCTACAGTCTCTGTAGCCACTGGTGACCTTCCCACGGTTGAAAGACGACTTTGAATACGTGCAGTGCATTGAAAGGGAACAGCAGGCCAATGCACTACCCACTGAGCCACTTATTTTGCACACAAATTTGTACAAAAAGTGTATAAAAGTTACCTCCGGTTCAGGGTGTCCCACAATGACACAATCTAAACGAACTCGACTTCTTTCAGGAACTTGTTTGGACAGAGCTAATTTCTGCATAAACATTGGTTTCACTGGTTCAACATCGGTAGATCCTTGGGAAATGTCATCGCTGAAACAACAACAACAATCAATTGCATTTAACCATATTTTAAATATGAAGAGAAAGGTCAAACCCGGGTCTTCTAGCATTTTTTAAATCTTTTTAATTCTGTACTGGCAGTTAATTCATTCACGATATTACTGGGACATTATATTAGATACACAGCCTATCAAACGATACTACAGTCAAGGATATTTCCTTTGCTGGGATTTTCACTCATATCACAGCGTGCTCGTCCAATGGATGACGTAACCACCCTTAGCATCACTGGCAACATACAATGACAAGATACAAGACAATTTGTTTGTTTGTTTGTTTAATTGGGGGTTTTACGCCGTACTTAAGGTTATTTCACTTATATGATGGTGTGCCAGCCCTATGGGTGAAGGAAACCACCCAGACGCCACTGGCAACAAACAATGACAAGATACAAGACAATCACAGGACAAAACAGGATGCCACAACAGCTTCACGTTGCCCCTTTGCTCCGAGTGCACTAGGGCAACACGAAGCTCCCTACAACCGCCCTCCACAAGATGGATGAGGATGCAAAAGATGCGCAAATTGACAGTGCTGGACACCACAACAGATCTTCATGTTACCACTTAGCCCAGAAGAGAGAAACCGGGCAAAGGAAGCTCTTTCCGACATCCCACCATTACAGTACACCAAATAAATGTTCTAATCCGCTAGTCAGTTTCAATATTTAATTTTGAGATAATTTCTTAAATTTTAACCAAAATCTTTGTGTGAATAATGTTCAACATATTTCAGTGAACATGTGCGTGCAATTTTATGACAATATTTTTTTAAATATTACACGGCTGTTGCATTTAGGACAATTAAGTTCTGTTACTGATCAATCTTATAAAATACAAGAATCCATTTGCCTAGCCAATTTCATTACTAAAATCTGTAGAACCGTAAAAGATATTGAACATTGCTCAAACTGTTTTTTCTTGTGGTGAAATTTTAATAAGTTTTCTCATGTATCAATCTAATAAAACATTAGATTTTCAATCCCATTAATTGAAATTTAGAAAACAAATTATTTTTATATTCAACATAAAAAAACTTAATGAATAAAGTTTTGTCTCGGATCAACCTAATAAAAGACTGGCATCTATTCTACTTGTTAATTCTAGTACTTTGACTCAAAATTTGTAAAATGAAAGCATTCTCAATAATTATTTACGATTTTATAAAACTATTGATTTATTTTCCTAGGACACAGACTGTTTATATACATGTAGACATATTAACGTGTCTCTTTATTAACTTTGGTGCGTTTTGCTCACAAATGACTACATGTATCAAGATTAACAGAATAGATCTAGCATGTAGTGATGTAACTGTAATTCAATTTGAAGAACATCAGCTGTCTTATAAGCAGGGCTCCAGATAAGATTTTTTTAAGTGGCGTACTGTACTCCTCCAAATTGCAATGGAGGCATATTTCATTGCAAGGACGGGTAGCCTTCTAAATGCAAAGTAACCTGCGATTTAAAAAAAGACATTCTTAGATAACATAAGATAAGAAATCTGTGTGTACCTTGCCCATTGAGAATGCCTAACATCAGGATTTTTCAAACGTAGGTGGTGTTTATTTGAAAGGGAAATTCATACGTATTGTTTTATTTTACAACACTACCTCTGATTGGCTGGAACAAACTGTCTGATGCCCATTAACCAATCGGACGGCTGCATACATGTATCCTGTCAATCTCCATCCAGAGTGGTCTTTGCAGATAGCATCATGTCTATTTTTCGATTCTCGTGGACAGAGAGTTTAGGGACTTCGTACATTTATCTATCGTAAACAACAATCGCACGCCTTTATTTTAGTTTATGAATTGGTCTAGCTCTTTCTTAAAAAATCACAATAATAAACTTTTCCTATATTGAATACATTTTACTACATGTATTCAATGAAATGAAATTTGTGAAATTTTTAAAACAAGTTTGTCTAGAGATGGCTCGTTACAATTTAAGGCTCTTTACAGAATTGTGCGTGCGTTTAGTTTATACATGTAGATTTGTGAGTAACAGAAAACCCATCAATATTATGTATAGAAATGTCTAACTTTATTATTTTCATAAGCAGACACACTGAATAATTGCAAAACTATCAACAGTCCGGCATAAGACCTGGCTCCAGCAGCTGTAGTTGTAATTTTTACATGTATATGGTACATGTAGGCTTATATAAACTGCTTGCCGAACCAGCTTTGCTCGCCAAGCTGCAGATTAGCCAAAGATTATTTTGTTGAATCTAACCCCGCTACAGGATCTTGTAAAAATACTAGTGCAGCAAAATACTATGTTGGCATACCAGTTCTTCCCTTTTATACACAATCTGTATAATAATTAACGGATTTTACAAAATTTGTTTTGAGCAAAAAAAAAAAAATTTGAGTTCGCTTGCTAGGAATTTAGAGGGCGTATATGAATTTCAGAACGCGTAATTTTGGTACGCTTAGTTTCTTTCTCGTGGGCGTATTGACAGTGTTTCAAGGCGTAAAATACGCCGATACACCTCTTATCTGGAGCCCTGAGATGTCCGATCTCTATTGACTGTTTACAGACTCAGATGTATAATCTCTAATGTCTGTTGACAGACTCAGATGTCCAGTATCTGGTGTCTGTTGACAGGTTCAGATGTCCAGTCTATAGTGACTGTTGTCATGATCAGATGTCCAATCTATAGTGACTGTTGACACTCAGATGTCCAATCTCTAGTGTCTATTGACAGGCTCAGATGTCCAGTCTATAGTGACTGTTGTCATGATCAGATGTCCATTCTCTAATGACTGTGGACAGGATCAGATATCCAGTCTCTAGTGTATGTTAACAGGCTCAGATGTCCAGTCTCTAATGACTGGACATGATCAGATGTCCAGTCTCTAACGACTCTTGACATGACCAGATGTCCAGTCTCTAATGACTGTTAACAGGCTGAGACATCCAGTCTCTAGTGTCTGTTGACAGGCTCAGATGTCCAGTCTCTAGTGTCTGTTAACAGGCTCAGATGTCCAGTCTCTGGTGTCTGTTAACAGGCTCAGATGTCCAGTCTCTAGTGTCTGTTAACAGGCTCAGACATCCAGTCTCTAGTGTCTGTTGACAGGTTCAGATGTCCAGTCTCTAATGACTGGACAGGATCAGATGTCCAGTCTCTAGTGACTGTTGTCATGATCAGATGTCCAGTCTCTAATGAATGTGGACGTGATCAGGTGTCCAGTCTCTTGTGTCTGGACAGGTTCAGATGTCCAGTCTATAGTGACTGTTGTCATGATCAGATGTCCAGTCTCTAATGACTGGACAGGATCAGATGTCCAGTCTCTAGTGTTTGTAAACAGGCTCAGATGTCCAGTCTCTATTGTCTGTTGACAGGTTCAGATGTCCAGTCTCTAGTGTATGTTGACAGGCTCAGATGTCCAGTCTCTAGTGTCTGTTGACAGGCTGAGATGTCCAGTCTCTAGTGTCAATTGACAGCCTCAGATGTCCAGTCTCTAGTGTCTGTTGACAGGCTCAGATGTCTATAGTCTATAGTGTCTGTTCACCTGCTCAGATGTCCAGTCTCTGGTGTCTGTTGACAGGTTCAGATGTCTAGTCTTTAGTGACTGTTGTCATGATCAGATGTCCAGTCTCTAGTGCCTGTTAACAGGCTTAGATGTCTAAGGTCAAGTGACTCTTGGCAGGCTCAGATGTCCATTCGATTGTGACTGTTGTCATGAATAGATGTCGTGTCTGTTGACAGGCTCAGATGTCTAGTCTCTAGTGTCTGTTGACAGACTAGGATGTCCAGTCTATAGTGTATGTTGACCGGCTCAGATGTTCAATCTGTAGTGGCTGTTGACAGACTCTGATGTCTAAGTTCGAGTGACTCTTGGCAGGCTCAGATGTCCAGTCGATTGTGACTGTGTCATGAATAGATGTCTAGTGTCTGTTGACAGGCTCAGATGTCCAGTCTCCAGTGACTGTGGACAGGCTCAGATGCCGGGTGGCTGGAGGGAGCTTCGTGTTGCCCTTGTGCTCTCAGAGCTAACGGGCAACAAGAAGCTGTTGTGGCATCTTGTTATGCCTTGTGATTGTCTTGTATCTTTTCATTGTTTGTTGCCAGTGCCGTCAGTGGGGGGTCCTTCACCCATTGGGCTGGCACGCCGTAATATGAGTGAAATAACCTTAAGTATACCATAAAACCCCAATCAAACAAACAAACAGACTCAGATGTTCAGTCTAGTGACTTGTCATGATCAGATGTCCAGTCTCTAGTGACTGTTGAAAGGCTCAGGTGTTCAGTATCTAGTGTCTGTTGCCATGGTCAGATGTCTAGTGACTGTTGATAGGCTCAGATGTCCATTTGATTGTGTCTGATGACTGACTCAGGTGTTCAGTCTCTAGTGTCTTGTCATGATCAGGAGTAGTGACTGTTGACAGGCTCAGATGCCCAGTCGATTGTGACTGTTGACAGACTCAGGTGATCAGTCTAGTGACTCAGGACAGGCTCAGATGTCCGATGAAAGAGATCATTATAAGACCACAAACTAAGTTTTTAGGTGGAAACTTCAATTTTTTTTTTTGTCTCACCAATGATTAAATATTGTGTTTTGAATCTGTTTTTAGGGTTTATGTATTTTATTATTGATGCAGGAAATATTAAATGATTAAAATATAAATGTGTATAAACAGAGTTAAAAAGAAGATTTTGTGATTTAAATTTTAAATATTGTAAATTCACTGCATCAAATGTAAATCTTAATTGATTCAGATCTACATGAAGAACTTGTTTCTTATAGTTTAAAACATAGCTGGTGTGAATGTTTTATAAATTAACATACTGTAAATGAACTAACCCAAAACCCTTAAATTAACTTAGTGTAATAAATATCTTGAGACAGGTGTCATTTTTTGATCAGGGCCATGCCTCTGTCTCAGCTGTTGTATGGGTGACCTCTGCTGTCACATCTTTAAACAGGAAAATGTCTCTCCCTTGTTTATGACATTCTACATAGATAGATAGGGTAGCATCAGGTGGTGTTTTTCTATCCATAGTGTGGACACTTGTTGGCTTGTATGAAGTGTGTCACCTTTTGGTGACCTAAGCTTTCACCTAAGGTTAACAATTTACAACAAAGTATGCATTGAGGTAATAATAGTGTTTAGCTTATGCCCTAATTGCAATATGATAAATTCATTATTATCCTACACTAAGGTGTCATGTGGAATTGCCATTTGTTTGTCGATCCGTCTGTCCCACTTTATATTCCTGCAATCGACTTCTCCTGTGCTGTATTACCAATTGTAGTCAGCCGTAATGTATAGAAGACGATAGAGTTAAAACTTATTGATCAACATCTCTGATGTTTCATTAAATGTCTGTGAAATTTTAATATTTTAAGACAAGTATAAATTTTATTGTTTCGAGCTAATGAAGCCTGTAAGGTTATCTCCACTAAAACTGGAGCAGTACACTCAGAGGTTGATTGTGAAGATCTTCACAAAAAATTGCAAATATGTATTTTCTTATCACAGCTCCGTGAAAAATATGGCATAAAACCCTAACCATAAAAACAAAAATCTAATTAAACAAGGGTTTTAAATGCAAGCTGAAAAAGATCCTTTTTAATAAACTCGAATGTATTTTTTATTTTTGTGCACGTCTGGTTTTTTTTTTTTACTAGCCTGCTTTAATGTTGATACAAAAAATATATCTCTCATTGAATTTATTTATCATTACTTAACATACTGATTCACTGTTTGATTTATTCATCTTTATAGTTATTAAATGATCTGTTTACTGTATTTATTGTAGAAACAAACCTGGTATGTGGATATTGATTAAATTTTAGACAGTAAATAAGTAAAGACTTCTACAGAAATCGAACACAACATTTATGGTTTAAATGGTTATAAAGCGCATCAGAAATATTAGGTTATGAATAACTGAAAGGCCAGCATATGGATCATGTTATGAATGAGCGTAGGCTGTGTTTGTGATTGGCTGTTGCCTGGAAACCACATGTGAATGGGTGATGGGAAAGCTAGGGAATTTCTTCACTGACCACAAATGAGGCCCATTCAGTTTGTGAGAGGGAAATATTTAGAAATGTGGAGGCATCCTGGCTTATGGTTCCTGAGAGTGTTTGTCTGGGATGTGAGAGGAGATGAAATGGTATGTATGAAGTAGGCAGCCAGACTACAATGTCAAGGACATATATGTATGGATGTTTCTCATTGTCAATAATATGCTGTATCAAAGACTGAGCTTCATCGTATTTGTTGAATGTAATTTGGTTTTTCATCTGCATATCTCCCCATTAAACATCGGTTGTGTCAAATACTGGTCAAATTCAAATATAAAGCGCTCCAAATGTCCTTCTGTCCGTTCTTCTGTCCGTCCTTCCCTCTGTCCGTCTGTCACACTTTAGTTTCCGAAGCATATCTCGAGAAGCGTTGAATATTTTTAAACCAAACTTTATACATACTTCAATCATGTACGTAAGTGGTGCCTTTTGCGATTTTTTACGTTTCTACAGCGCATAACTAATTTGCATATTGCAATTTTTATAGGTTGAAGGTTAGTACCTACCATACTTTGGTTTCCGGAGCCTATCTTAAGAACTGTTCCATATTTTTAAACCAAATTTTACATATACTTCAATCATGTACTTAAGTTGTGCCTTTTGCTATTTTTACGTTTCTACAGTGCATTACTAATTTACATATTGCAATCATGCAGGTCAAAGGTTAATATGTGCCATGATTTGGTTTCCGGATCCTATCTCGAGGACCGTTCAATAGTTTTAAACCAAACATTATGTGTACTTCAATCACGTACTTAAGTGGTGCCTTTTGCTATTTTTACGCTTCTGCAGCACATACCTAATTTGCATATTGTAATTTTATTGGTCAAAGGTTAATGTGCCATACATGTACATTGGTTTCCGCACCCTATCGCAGGAACCGTTCAATAGTTTTAAACCAAACTTTGTATATGCTTCAATCAGGTACTTAAGTGGTGCTTTTTACTATTATTTTGTTTCTACAGCACATAAATAACTTGCATATTGCAATCGTACAGGTCAAAGGTTAATATGTGCCATACTTTGATCTCCGGAGCCTATCTCAAGAACCGTTCAATATTTTCAAACCAAACGTTATGTTTATTTCAATCAGGTACGTAAGTGGTGCTATTTTTACGTTTCTACATCGTATACCTAATTTGCGTATTGCAATCTTATAGGTCAACGGTTAGTATGTGTGTTTCTGGGGCATATCTCGATAGCTGTTTAATATTTCACCAAACTTAATATGTACTTCAATCAGGTACTTTAGAGGTACTTTTTGTATTTTTATAGATTTTGATATTTGTATATATACCCCCGCACATATATATGTGTGGGGGTATGTGAGCTGTGCTCACTTCTGCTCTAGTTTACCAACAATTCATAGTTCTCAGAATGATGCTTTGTTAAATATTTCCTCAGTATCCGTTGTATGCCGGGTCAGTGACTAGCGATGTTTGACCTGTAGCCTTGGGGTTATTTCAATAAAACTGTTCATCTTTTCCAGCCTCCCATGTTTTTTTAGTTCCTGTCTGTCCATATCGGTCTGTTTTTTTTAATATGGGGAAGAGACCCTAGGTGGTTTGTAAACAGACATTTGTTTGAATTCTCCATGGCCATAATGTTGGTGAGAACATAAGATTCTTTAGACAAGGCGTAACCATGCAACCCTTTATTTGCTGGTTGTATTAGCAGAGTTGAAGATAAAACAAACCAGCTTGTTGTATTAGCAGAGTTGTATCATGATTATTCAACTCTACCATTGAAATTCACTGACTACAGTTAAGGGCAGTGACTGTCATGCTAAGAGCCTGTGTAAATAAGAATTAGTGTTAACACATATTTCTGTTGTAATATTTATTGATTAAGCTGGGGTTATCAGTGGTTCCAGAATGATAGGAGAATTACAATGGAAGGAGGATGATTACCGTACAGGTATCCTTTTTACCTGAAGCTAATCACTGTTTGAATGTAGTACATCATGTCTAAGGGTGTGTGATCACACTGGGATACCTGCTTATCTCTCAGTTATGTCTGGTCAATTGAAGCCAGCCAACACAGACAGCATAGCCTCACTCTTAACTTAATGACTTATTAACAGATTTTATTATTTATTGGGAAAGTCAGAGGAAGAAAGCATGCCTGTATTTCCATAGAAAAGGCAACCTGTCAAAGGAATTCTCATTTTGAGAATAGCCAGGTTTAGTTAGTTTTGGTTTAGATATATATGCTGCCAGAACATCTGCTCTTGTATCCAATGTATCTGTTTGCATCATTTGTAGTTCATTCCTTTAACATGTGTTTAATTGTTTGTAAGCATCTACCCACAACAAAAATAGGATAGAGAATACTGTTTCCAATGACCTATAGGGCTTGACATTCTGGCTTATCACAGAATCTGATTTTTTAGGGTTTACTCAGACAATAATGCGACCAAAATATTTTCAATATGGAAAGAGTAATTATATTATTATAAAAATTGACCAACTAGAAATCCAACACCTGTCTGCCAGAACGGTGTGCTGTTACTCCTCTTGTCTGTCAGGATGGTGTGCAAATACTCCTCCTGTCTGTCAGGATGGTGTGCAAATACTCCTTTTGTCTGCCAGGATGGTGTACTGATACTCCTCTTGTCTGTCAGGATGGTGTGCTGACACTCCTTTGGTCTGCCAGGATAGTGTGCTGATACTCCTCTTGTCTGCCAGGATAGTGTGCTGATACTCCTCTTGTCTGTCAGGATAGCGTGCTGATACTCCTCTTGTCTGTCAGGACGGTGTGCTGATGCTCCTCTTGTCTGCCAGGATGGTGTGCTGATACTCCTCTCGTCTGTCAGGATTGTGTGCTGATACTCCGCCAGTCTGCCAGGATAGTTTGCTGATACTCCTCTTGTCTGCCAGGATGGTGTGCTGATACTCCTCCAGTCTGCCAGGATGGTGTGCTGATACTCCTATTGTCTGCCAGGACGGTGTGCTGATACGTCTCTTGTCTGTTAGGATGGTGTGCTGATACTCCTCCAGTCTGCCAGGATAGTGTGCTGATACTCCTCTTGTCTGCCAGGATGGTGTGCTGATGCTCCTCCTGTCTGTCATGATGGTGTACTGTTACTCCTTTTGTCTGCCAGAATGGTGCACTGTTACTTCTTCTGTCTGCCAGGATGGTGTGTTGATACTCCTTCTGTCTGCCTGAGTGGTTTGCTGACATACTTGTCTGCCAGGATGGTGTGTCGATACTCCACCTGTCTGTCAGGATGGTGTGCTGATACTCCTCCTATCTGACAGGATTGTGTGGTGGTATTCCTCCTGTCTGCCAGGATGTTGTGGTGGTATTCCTCCTGTCTGCCAGGATCATGTTGTGATACTCCTCCTGTCTGTCAGGATGGTGTGTTGATACTCCTCATGTCTGTCAGTGTCTGCCAGGATGGGGTGTTGATACTCCTTCTGTCTGCCAGGATGGGGTGTTGATACTCCTCTTGTCTGTCAGGATTGTATAGCGATACACTTCCTGTCTGCCAGGATTGTGTACTGATACTGGTATTGATGGGGTTATAGCAAGCCTCAAATAAATTGTCACTCTATACATTTATATGAAAGTAAATGATCTCAGACAGTCTTTAGAATGTTGATATAGCTTTTTTTTTGATGATATCATTGTGTGTTAGGAATAGCAAACTGTCCTTGGTCTTTCTTCTGTTTTTATGTAGAAAAGATCATAAAAGTATCAAAATATGTCAGAATTTTTGTCATTGATACTTTAGTTTTTTTACAGGTAAAGTTTAATGAGGCTTAGGTTGAGAAATGAATTTGAATAACGAGGATGATCTATTGAGGCAACTGGTTTGTCTTGTTTATTGGATTCTTAAATATTTTTTTGTATGGTGTTTTTTTCAGCAAACAAAGAAAATAAAGCTAACAAACAAAAAGCCTATATGTTGACTGTTTTATTCACCAATCAAACAGTCTTCTTGCTATCGTCTGTTGTATAAGTGAATTGACGTCATTTCAGTGAGTACAGCACAACTAAAAAAACAAGCATACAAATAAGCAATGTTCTTGTTGGTCACGTAGGCCGTATAAAGTTACCTCAAATTGCTTACTTCAGTCTTCTATACAACCCTTTATATTTACAACAATTTACAGACTTAAAACAATATCTTCTTTGGCAAAGATAACATAGGAGTACTTTATGTCTGGACCATATTGTTTCTGTACATATTCCATTGTTTATTTGACTATGTATTTAATACATTGTAACAACATAATATATTTACGAGATGTTGGCGTTATCTCCCAGGTAAATTTACTGCTGCCAACAACATTTATTTCACCTTGACATCTTTTCAGAGTAATTGCCAGGTAAAACATTCTCTTGAAATATGAACCTTACCAGGAGTAGTTGAATGACTCAAATCACACCCAAAATAGAATACAAAATTTGACACATAATAGATGTTCTATTAACTGGTGGTTTTAATTTACTTACATGAAATAAAGAGGTATTTTACACCAGTTATGGCCTGACTATACTTTCCAATTATAGGTGCTCTGACGTCATTAGAAATCTCCTTTTCAGATTCAAAGTGTTGATTTCTTAAAAGGATATGTTAGATATTTTAATTCTATTTCTGTTCTATTGAAATTAAAGCTTACTAGATACCAGATATGGAGACATGAAACATCTGTGCCTTACAATATCTCAGGCAACCTTTAACTTTTTTCTACATGTATTGCTGTTCATTAAAAGTCAGTTATTGAGACATATATCTTCACCACACCTACAGGATAGTAAATAACTACATTGTTATATACATGCAATTATGACAATAAGGCAGATGTTTGAGCACATATTTTTAGTAATATTCCCCAACATCACCTAAATTAGTTTTAAAATATTCTCAAGACTTCTGGG
>JAUELC010078124.1:0-12154 GCA_031471745.1 Cryptochiton stelleri
CCGGAGGGATAGGCGAGATGTTCATATGACATCTCGTTTAGTACCGGTATCAGGAAAGGCCGACGACAATATAAGCATCTCGAGTCTCTCCTCACAATCCAGTACATCAGAGCACAACAAGTCTCATGAAATGCCCGGCTCTAGATCTCTCCACAGGATTGATAACAGACAAATGTAAAATAATCGACGGGGGCATCAGGTCAACGCTGAGTATATATCTGACGGCCGGATTTATTCGAGTGCGAATACAATGCCAAATCACGTTAAAACCTCCTCAAACAATCGTGTATATCACAGCGGTAAAATAGATGGCGACACGCGCTTTCATCCTGTTCAAGACAACCGATCTGCACAAGATGTTCAATACTTGATTAAGTCACTGGAGAGAGATACAAAACAAGCTCATCGACCAATCCCAGGCATGGTTGGGGATGCTTTCTCTTATCACGTGACCTCATCAGGTAAAGAAAACAAGTCGTCTTCTCGGAACAATCAAGTTAATGAAGTAGACGTCACGACTCGAGAGGCTATGCTAGACCGAGAGAGTAAGGGGCAGGGTTCTTCCCACATCATTCGGCGGTTCAAGGAGGAAAGGACTGTGGAGGATGTCCCCCGTAATTCCGCCGTACACATGTCTGTAGAACCCAATCAAAGCAACCGCACCATTGTTCTCCAGAATGGTCAAGCTTCAGACAGGCCTATTGTTTTTCACCCGCCTTCTAGTTTAGGGCGGTCCGACTCTGATAGAACTTCTACTTACGAGAGATCCGGCACCCCAAGGAGACAAGACATTGTTAAATCACCGGAAACTACTTATTACGTGGACAGCTCAGGATCACACCCTGGAAAAGTCAGATCGGAGAAAATACGACTAGTAAATAAAGAAAAGAAGCACCATAAGGGCCACTCGGTGAGTTCTGATGACAACTCTTCAGACGATGAAGGCCGAAAACGACGAGCGCCAAAGTCAGGTAAAGTCTCCACTGTTTTATACGATTTTTCTTCAAACCATCACCCAAGCTTAACAAATGTTGTTCACTTGGAAGGGGCGAAAACCTTAAAATCTAATGACAGGACCCATAACCAGGAGATTTACAGCACCCCTCGTAATACGGATAAACCTTACAGAGCTCGATCTTCGTCCGAATCATCGATGTCTGACCACGGCCATAAGAAGGGTGCAGTGAGTAAAGCAAAATCTGATCAACACCATCTTACCCACGATCCGAACCGACCTCACCCTCGTGGCTATAAGTCAGAAAATGTTTTCTACGAACATTATGAAGTTAAACGAAACAACCCAATGTACCAAGATGGCGACAAGATTGTGTATGTATCTCCACACAGCAATCATGACAGTAGAAATTCTTCAAAGGAAATTTACATTGACAGTAAATCCCACTCTCCTGCCCGTCATCAACTGTCTTCTTCGTTCTCGTCAATATCCCCCACCGGATCCCCCACCCCAGACGACAAACATGTCACTACGGTCAGTTTTGATGAGAGTTTTAATCGCAAAAGAAGCGCCAGTCCTGTGTCAACAACCTACGCTTATAAACCAAAAATGCATGTAAAAAAACATCGAGTTGTGAAAACAGATGAACAAATTATTCGACCTGCTGAATCTGATAATGAGTTATATGTTCGTGGATCACGACCTTCGCCTTATCGTGTAGTGGTCAAAGGTGATAAAAGAAGTGGCAGAAATAGTGATACAGACGAAAGTTTCTATAGCGACAGTCGAACCAGTGGCTCACATCGATCAACTATCAATATCTCTAAAGCTGGTGGCAGAAGACCCGATCCTGATGTCCCCGCTGTAATGTCCATTCCACTCACTAATGAACCTGTGGCCATGACAATTCCAGCCATGCACGAGACAAAGTATGTCACCAACAAATCAGAAAGAATGGAACTAAAACGCAGTGCAAGTATGGATTCAATCAGAGATATGGTGGATTACCCCGCGGATCGCAGTTTCCGATCAGAGAGAATGTTACAGCTAAACAACTCGTCAGAGACTCACTCCTCCCCTGAGATGAGGAACCCCAACTCCCCCTACGTCAGCACCATCACCATCCTTAATAGGAAGCTGAATGTCAAGGAGCCTAACGTCAACTCAGAGGTAATTAGTTCAGATGACGACATCAGGTACCGGTCTCAACTTAACCCTGTTAAGGAGGAGGTCGTCTATGCTACCAAGGAAGCACCTCGTGAAAGAACACAACAACACAGATCAGAAAAACAGTCAACTTACACAACTTATGAAGAATATAGGGACACCGACAGTTTCGAATATGTAGGCCCATCTCAGACAAAGACGACCACCATTCGACAAGAACGCCAGATTCCAATTCAAGAGGAGCGCATCCGACCAGTGAGAGAAGACAGAGCCAAAGCCGTTAGGGAATCTTTGCACGAGAAATTTACCAACATGAATTACGAACAAAGTCAGGAACCACACCAAGTGGAACAGAAATCCAGCTCGGATTTGAAAGTTGTCCGTGGACAATTTGTAATCCGCAACTCCATGGACATTGATTTGGAGGAGGGCGATTCTTTAACGTTGGATGACAACATTAATGTGTTCGACAATTCATTTACCATGAATAAGGAGAATCCACTGTACCAGAGTGACCCCGATATATACAAGAAGTTCGAGAGTGAGACGGTTGAACAGAGAACTCAGAGAATTAAAGGTAAGTTTATTTGTTTATCTGTTATTAATCATTTATAACAAATATTCACATAACTAACACTTGCTTATAGCTTTCTCTAGTGTAGTATGCAGTCATGCTTTATAACGTGTCACGCTATAATCAGTTCATTGTGTGTCTGTATTTCTAAATATATTACTGTCAAATATTTATTACTAATCTTGCAACTAATCCTTTATATGTTCACTTACTTACAGCCATTTAAGCTACTGCTTTTCTTCAGCAGTCAGTAAGTAGGTGGGTTAGTATTCAGATTTCTAGAAGCTTCTTCAGCCTCAACATTTACAAACCTGTTCTACCA
This sequence comes from Cryptochiton stelleri, assembly GCA_031471745.1. Classification (NCBI taxonomy): domain Eukaryota; kingdom Metazoa; phylum Mollusca; class Polyplacophora; order Chitonida; family Mopaliidae; genus Cryptochiton; species Cryptochiton stelleri. Next base: position 3,019 of record JAUELC010078124.1, read on the forward strand.
CCCCTCTAGTCATTTTTTATTTGTTGTTGGTGCTGTTGTTTTTTATGCACATTTGAATAAAACTGGTATATGGAGTGTTGCTTGTGGTAAAGCCTGTATATGATACATTTTTCTGTAAAACGTTGGCTATGACAGATGGTTTTGCTAAATGTTTATAAAGACGAACTTGCACCAGTTTGACAACAGCTTTAAGAACTAGTGTGTACACTAGTGTGTCCATGTTTAGAAATGTTAACGAACTAGGTTCGGTTCGACGAGACTGGCAAAACCTGTTAAACAAACACAGCAGAGAAAAAAAGTAGACAAGAAAACGGAGTTGTTGTTTAGCTTTAAATTTAGACTCAGCACGGTTTAAAGTCCTGTTTCAACTGAGAATCTTATTTTCACTGGCCCCATGACGAAATATGTTATTAGTTGTATAAACTAACGCATTAAATACCTAACCGCTTATATTTGAAAGCAGCCGACACATCATTCAAAAGCTATCTCTTTTTACATATTTCTGTCTCTTTACTGTTTGCTGTCATTGTGTTTGAGGGAATCTATATGAGTATTTGACTGAAGCTTTTTGTGTGAGGATGAGCAGGTTTTTTAAACGGACTGTATTACTCCCCCGGTCCTTCCACTTCTTTTTGTGCTAATGAACGCTCAGGCTAATGGTGCACAATAAAAATGTTACATCTTCAGAAGACATTCCTGTACTGTATTTACACTGTTTCGATGTGTGTAGCTGAAAACAAACTGTATTTAGATTAGCACCTATTTGGGACAGGTGTGAATATCAGGTGTGCCTCTTTATAGCGGAGGAGTCAGTCAGACGAAACTAATAGAGTCAAAACACTAGTTCACTCACTCACTATATATTTAACCTGTAATCATTATAACCGTTTCTATGTCCCGAAAACTTCATATCCTGTGCAAATCATCAACAATACGATATTTCAGTATCACGCTTAGGTGCATGCACACTGTATAATTTAACATACACATCCATTTTTATAGTTGTTTTAGCATGTGCACCATTTGATATTTATATGTTGAATACGTTAACATACATCAAAAGTATATATTGCTGTGGCGTTTCACCAGCAAGCTGTTTTATGTCGCAAAATAAACATCTACCACATGTATTGTTCAATTTGTAAGAAATAAGTAAACAAGACGATTACATAGATTTTACCACAAAGTATAACACTAAGTCTGTCTTCAAAGTGTTCTATTACATATGTACACTAAAGTCCTGCTTAATTACATAGGTGTGTGTAAAGACAACAAGCTGGCCATATAGATATGTAATTTTACGTGTATTAACACTGACTCAACTGCTCTAGACATATTGCATGGAGAATAAAACTACCGCGAATCCTCCACGAAATGACACTGATATAATAGTCCGGATTACATTCAAAATATATTTTCACATCTCCAAATATGCTGAATTTAAATTACCCTGTATTGTGTAGACAGTTTTCAAAGCTTTTACAAACTTGCCTCCGGGGTTGACATTAAATCTGTTATTATCTACATAACAGGTTTATAAATTAAAATTAAAACAGGCCTAATGACATAGTTTATAAGGGATTGGGTTTGCCATGGTCGCTTCAATATTTCATTGATAGGTAAAGCTGGTCCTTGATCTCTTGTATGCTTGTTACAGTTGGCTCTGACACATTCACCGCATACATATCTTCATGAATTTATACAATAATGATATGAATATGTAAGGCATTTGCCAGTCTCTACAAGGGCTGTACACGAATAGAGAGCGTGTGTGTCGTCGAGTTGGAATGTCGCACTTACACATACCCTATTTCTATTGGCTATAAATAACATAGATGCTAACCTAACTAATATACTGGCTATATGAATATCTTGACCAAGTAAAACACATTCCTTTTTTCTCTTTTCATTAATAAAAATTTATATATATATTCTACTTTGATCGTTCGTTTGCTATTATTTTTAGTAAAATTATAATACTTTTTGGCTTGGTAAAGGACTATGTTTAAATCCATTTCTAAAATTATTTGAGATCGTATTCATTCCTGTCTGCCTTACTGTCCAATTTCATGTTTTGTTAGATTAAATGTAGCAATTTAAAGGAGAATACCAGTAATTTTCGACCCAATCTTATTATTCTCAACGTAGAGGCTTATATATTTATAGACGTTAAACCGTGTTTATTTCGAACAGAGATAGCATAGCTGTTAATTATGTTGAAAAGCGGAAGTGACGTTATTGTTCTCAGCGACAGTACGGCAGCCAGCGACGATGATGATTTTTATAACTCCGACTACAATTGCTCCAGCGACAATTGCTCCGACGACAATTACTCCGGCAACAATTTCTCCGGCGACCATTTCTCCGGCGACATTTGCTCCGACCCCAATATTTACATGCTGTATTGGGTGCCATCCCTGGTGAAAATTGTCGTCGGAGCAATTGTCGCTGGAGCAAATGTCGTCGGAGCAATTGTCGCCGGAGCAATTGCCGCAGTAGTAATTGTCCTCGGAGATTTTGTCGCCGGAGCAAATGTCATCGGAGCAATTGTCGCAGGAGCAATTGTCGCAATTGCAATAGTATGCTTTCTCGGGTCCAAATGCGAAAACGTTAAATATCTATCAAATTATACATAGAATATAATACGTTTGGGTCAAAAATTGCTGGTCTTCACCTTCAATGTATGTATTGAACGTTGTAGCCATTGTGTAATAACTTTATAGCAAGAAACTAAAGGATGTGTAATGACATTAAACTTCCTTTTATTTCAAAGAAATATTTATTTGTTCAACAAAAACATATACGTATCAAGCATCTTTGTGTATCGTAAACCATTCCTGCTTTACGTGCCATACGCCCTGTTAAATTTTCTCGAGGTGTATAGAGGCTACTCGTTACGTAACAACTCGAGATTTAATTCAATTGAAAATGGAGTTTATCTAGAACATGATATGTCGATTTTTATTAATCGAACAATATTTATAACTGTTCTGTAGATGGGAAAGATATATATTATTAAATTAAAATACAATAGATTGGCAATAGATAGTAGATGGTCTATATTGTAGCTGTATATTATAGGACTTATTATAGATACATTTATGGTGCCTGTTGCATGATGCTTTCTATATCTTATATAATCCCATTGCTAACCCATCTGTATACAGCAGCTCCTCTGCATGGCCGGGGTACCAATCTTTCTAGGGATGAGGTGGACACTTATACAACCGAACAACCTAACATTCACTACAGAGTACCATTTAGCCCTACTCATACCCAACTTCAATATGATAGTCACAATCTTGATGTTCCTTATGCAGAGGGAGATTTCGGAGACGGTTTTGAAGACATCATCCAGAATACCCGACAGGCCGCCGTGAAGTCCGCCCCGAACAAGAAGAAGCAAAACCTGAGTCAGCTGCTCCTGTCCAAACTTGCCCAGATTGATTCTAAGGACATCACCCAACACATTGATGTGGAGCATCACAACGAGGAGATCTATGGCGACATTAAGTTTATCCACGCTGATGGTAGTAAATCAGACGCTATGGATACCACAAACTTTGATTCAGTCTCAGAACATATTGACTTGATGCTGAAAGAAGGCAAGGCCTTGATAACTATCAAAGTGACAGCCGAGAGAATAATTCCCGTGGATTATGAATTCAATGTGTGGCGGAAGAGTCAAGCTATTGTTACCAGAAACATTGAGATAGACTTAAAGGCTAATGATCAGAGAAGACGGTTGTACGAACACGTTATGGAAACAACTCCCCGGAAGATGATCGGCTCGTCATCCACGGGGTACGAGGAAGGCAACGAAGCCGTGCTTAGCAGTAAAGACACTCTCAAACTCTTCTCTCGCTTGTTGAGTGTAGCTGAGAAGGATGACCAGGCAGTAGAAAGGGACGAAGTGAGATATGAGACGTCACATCGGGAACGATCAGACTCTTTACCTTCATTGTCTAACGCGGATATGTTGTACTGATTCCCAGGTGCCAACTTAAGGATTATGAAAATAAACGCTGTACATATCTGTGATAGGGGTGATATTGTCAGAAAAGCTTCCATTCACAACATGGTGCTATACATGCTGCTGCTAATTTCTATTGGACTGTATCGGACGTATGAAAACAAAATACTGTATGGTTTCTTGCCAGTGCAAGTATAGTCTTGCGTACACGTGTGTACAGCGTATCGTCTCAGACAGTATGGGATTGATGCATTCCACTTCTGCTCAGTAAAAAGCTCTTTTCCATTTTCTGAACACTTGCCTTCATGTGTCGTGATCAAATTTGTTTTGTGACGTTTTTCACATTTTGTCTCGGTTGTGTCAGAGAGAGTGAAAAGCATTTCGTTCTGACAAATTGATGTTATCAAATACCTGGTGCAATTTCGAACTTTAGTTGTGTAACCAGGAACTTGTAAGCAACAGAAAAAGTGTGTGATATTCCCAGTGAAATAATGATATATAACTCTTGATTTGACTGATGTGAACACGTGTGATTTCTCATCCCTACCCTGTAAAGTGTTTCTGTTATATTGCCTCAGGACTCGTACACCAATAACTTGGCCTTTTACATTTTATCGGAGACGGAATTAAGTGACATTGAGTCCAGAATCATAGGTGCTTTTTTACTTTGAAAAGGATCTCGGGGCTATGTATTTCTCTTCTCAATAATTTTAAGATGAAGTTTGATATGTTGGCGTCTTTATTAATATTTCAGGTGCCATTTTACTTCAGATGAAATAGATGTTTAATTATTACTAGCTAGAGAAATTGACGTTTGCTCTTTTCGTAGAAGGTAAATGGTGCAAAATTATAATAATAAAAAAATAGTGCTACGGCGAACTTTTGTGCATATTACAATCTAGGATCTGTTGTATTTTTCAATTGACTTGGAATATGACTGCCACAAATATGTAACAAAACTTTGTCTTAAGAAAACACAAACTGTACAGTGCATATAACTTTACGTTACTCGCAAGATTGTTTATAGCACAAATGAAGTTGGTCCTTGTAATAGACCAACCCTCTCTCCCCTCTTCTTCTTGGATGTCAGCATTTAAACAGAGTGGGGATTTCAATAATTTTCGAAACATTAATTGAGAAATTGAACTAACAATAACATTCATGCAACAATAGTTTTAGTTACCTATACAGCATCCGAGGGGCCTTTGAGCGTACTGGTAGGGTCTTTGAGCGTACTGGTAGGGCCTTTGAGCGTACTGGTAGGGCCTTTGAGCGTACTGGTAGGGCCTTTGAGCGTACTGGTAGGGCCTTTGGGCGTACTGGTAGGGCCTTTGAGCGTACTGGTAGGGTCTTTGAGCGTACTGGTAGGGTCTTTGAGCGTACTGGTAGGGTAACTGGGATGAAAAATGTAAATATATCCAGTATATTTACAAGAATGTATACATATTCATCAGTTAGCAAGGTATACAAACTTAGATTATAACCAACACTTATCATATTATATCATTAAATACCGTTATATACATAATGTTCATGACTTCAATCTGAGTAACGTTATAGTCTCAAATCTATACAAAATTTAAACCTGAATCTTGTGGGTATATCGACAAAATAATTTTTAATTAGGCAATGGATTGCTGACAAAGATAATAACAAAGATTTTGTGATCACAATTTCCACTTTATGACAACCGACGTAAGCAGATGGTATAACTTAGGAACAAGAACTATTTGTCCATTTGTGAGACTATAATACAAATAGATATAGACTATTACGTGTACGGTGGTTGATATACAACACAATGTCACATGATATATTTTAATTATTGACAGCTTTGTTTAATATATACAGCAGATGGGAATATTAATATTATCTGTATAACAAATGTATACCCTAGCTAGAATGTATGAGGAGGGGTCGACTAGGGTCGGTGTGGTGACCAAAGTTAGAAACATTCAACAGTATGCTGTGTCGCATAGTTGAAATGAATAGCTTACTTAATTGAACAAGGGCCTTACTCCATAACGATACACTATGAAGCTAGACCATTACCTGAATTGACCAATTAATTACTCCAGGTGACGAGAACATTTTTAAGACAACTGTTATCAAACATAAACCAGTCTGTTATATGTATATAACCTATCTATTGTATTGAAATTGTGCTTATTAAAGAAGACAAGATATCTAAGGAACTCGTTAAAGCATGACCATATCTCCATACTCCTTGTAGTTAACATATCATACTGGAAACCTCCAATAATAACTGTTACATAATACCATACACCGGTGGCAGGATGTTATTCAGCCAATTCATTACTGTTATATATGCTCAATAAAACACAATTGTGTACATATTTTATTAAATCTCTTGTCAATTTCTTGTCTTTCAAATATTTTTAATTGGATATATACCAGATAGCTTCAAGTTATATTTATCCTGATAATGATAATGATGGTAATTTTATTTACAGGCTAAAATCTGCCAAATTATTGTTTTGAGGTTTCTATGCGCATATCAATTAAGAATCATAAGTGTAAGATATAATCAAATAAGACATGCTAAATCAGTGATCCAAACTTATTAGCAGTGCAAAACAACTTTGTGATAGTTGTCTTTGTGAATTGAATTCATGCCTCATGACGCCTTTAAAATTACTTCAAATTTTCACCACCGTTAACCTTTGCTATCACAAGGCAGGTTTGGGTCCAGCGGTTAGGTTTTGTTGATGTAAGTATAATGTTACATTTGATTTGATCATGCAGTTGCATTACATTGGTTGGAATGGTATTCAAATAGTACACAAATGCGAGTTTAGGTAGTTTAAAAAAGGGCTTCAGTTAAAAATATATATTTCTCGACAATTAGTATGCCATCAAACCTTTAAGTTTCAGTTCTTTCTTCTTCCTTTTAGGGGAAAATGAAATCCAATAAAACAAAAAGAGAGACATATTGGTCAATAATTATGATATTAAGAAATATATCTTCCATAATCGATTAGTATGCTTTGAATATGTTTACGTTTATAAAGTCAGAAGTATGAAACTATTCCTCATCTGAAATCGAAAACCTGTTGTTGTTTTTTTTGGTCAACAATGACTTAATTAAAGTCGAAAAATTTAACATTGTTGGTCTTAATCTATTATTAATTTTAAGTGGCTTAACCAGTTACCCATGAAAGTTACAGAAAAAGGCTGGACGTATTACAAATGAAGACTATTTATATCGTTTAAACTTAACTTGCTTGCCAGGTGCAAAACTCGAAAAATATATATTCAACGAATTAACGAAAAGACAAGAAGACATATTTATGTAACTAATTTATGTAACATGGAATTAGTCGAACGGCCGTTTTTGTACTATTTCTGTTTTGCCAGGTTTAAATTTGGAATCATTTGGGCTGTTGTTATCTGCAAGAAATCATTAATAAAATATGGCATAAACAGTCCACCATTCATTTTACTTACAGTATCTCAATTTAAGTGTCATTCAGTGGTAAAGTAAGAATCATGCGAAAAACTTAACAGCAGTTTTATCAACAACTTGACACAGTCTATAATTTGAATAGGACTGTTTAGGAATATGATTTTTTGTTTGTTTTCTTACTCTTCAACTATTACACGAAGTGGTGTGTGAATAGAAACAATTTATTTCACCAGCCTGCTCGATGGCCGTCCTTCTATCCCGAGCCTACTTATAAAAGGGTATAGAATTGCCAAGGGAAGTTAGTCGATCTTGAACAATGTCTTTCATATTGATGTATGTTAGTTGTGTGAAGGACATCATCCCGCTGTATATCCCCCTGTTAATAAGGAGGTATCAGCTATAGACTGGTTGTCATTGCGGACCAGTTTGACAGCTTTTCCTTTACTTCTTTACATTATTAGCAACATTGGGCTAGTTAACCCAAGCTGAATTCTCTTGTCACTCTTGCCGGGACTGCTCGCTGACCTACATAACTATTTTTACCTGGCCCAAGACATCAAACATAATCTGTTCTAAATATGCACCAGTAATACAGCTTTTTGAATCATGGACATCTCGTTGAATAGTGGATTTATTTAGAGGGTGTGCTTTGTGTATACATAGCTGTCCTGGGAGTGAACAATGGTGTTGTCCCCGGGTTGACTGAATACGCACACAGCTCCCCTCGATCGCTCATGCTCAACACCTTATCTCTACAATTTCCCATAGACTCTTCTACCATTCTTCAAACACATCGCCAAGGCTTGTCTAATATGTCCAAATGAAATATCTGTTCTTTTATCTGGACACGAGCTATTAAACATCTAATGATTCTAATTGACAATCAGTGCTACAAATAAATTACGATATCTAGTTAGTCATCAACCGCGACGATTTAATTAGATTAAAAGTTTTTGTAATGTAAATCATATCTGCTTATTTTCAGGGTTTTTAATATAAGCACAAGTTGGCACCGCAAAGTATAAAACGGTGCCAAATAGACTGTTCATATCCAGAACTATCTAGAAAATATATATTTAAAAACTGGTTATTATGGACGGTTTATGTTTGACCCACAATCAATGTAGTTTCACTAATATTGCAGTGTTTCCAGCGGCTAAACACAAAACATGTCTTGTCTATATCCCACCAAGCCACTTACAAACTTTTATCATAAGAAATAGTGGTGTTTTTGTACCTTACGGCTGACAGCGATCGAACTTGTGAGCCGAGAGTTTCCACTGCGCTCAACAAACATGTGTTAACTAAATTGAACTCCTGCGGTCATTGTAACTGTCAAGGCCAACTGGTTTGTCTTGTTGAGATATCCTTATTTAGCTTTTTATTTGTCGTTGGTGAAAACCCAATAAAAGTGGCATCATCAAACAGAGGGTCATACCACAAAGACGTTTAAGCATCTCGCATTCAGATCAAAATGGCCGCTAGACACAGCGCTCATTGCCGTAACTTCCGCTTAGTCATAACGCCCAATATTCTGTTCAGAACATTCGAACGTCGATTCTCATCAGAGATGTCACCTCTAACATGGCTAGAGCGCCAGTGAGCCACTCTCACGTATATGTGCAACCAGAAGTCTATTAACTAGAATTGTGCAACTCTCCTATAGCTTTTGTCCACGGCATTGTAGACCAAGCACCCTCTTATAACGTATGATGTGACGTAGCACACATTTAAAC
>JAUELC010078452.1:0-12146 GCA_031471745.1 Cryptochiton stelleri
GCTGGCACGCCGTCATATAAGTGAAATAACCGTAAGTACGGCGTAAAACCCCAATCAAACAAACAAACAAACAAACAAACAATATCATCTTATAGTTCAAACTGCGTTTATCGGCTTTCATTCAACGGGTATAGGACATGAGCCAGACATGAGTCAAAAACAGTGGGGCTCGTGTCCGGGTGGATAAAGTCCGGGTGCGGCTCCTGTTAGGAGGGGATTAAGCCTGGATGGGGCTGCTGTCAGGGGAAGGAGATTGAGTCTGCGCGGGGTTCCTAGTCGGGTGGATAAAGTCCGAGCGGGTTCGAGTCCGCAGGAGGAGGGCGGGTAAAGTCCGCAGGGGTTTGTGTCCGTTTTCGTACCGTACCAATATTCAACGGGTCCTGGTTATTTTATTTCTCGCCATTAAGACTTTTTGAAAACTCGTCGGTGCAAGCCATCTATCAAAACTTACATATCAAGCCTCGGTATTCCTATTATACCAAAGCACACACATAGACACATGACACAAGTTGGGATTTCCCTTCACAATGGCATTAAAAATGATACTGCTAAACCTCCTCGAATATGACCGTAACTCGTGACCATACTGCGATATCTCTATGTGTACTGAGTATAATGTTATTAGGTGTGGCTCTTATAACGTTACCGTATATACCTTAAAAATCTTAACATAACAGTTTAATTGAAATCTTCTTTATAATGCCTACGAGTATATTTTGTCCAATGATAAGTAAAATTGTAAAAAAAAACACGATAAAAAATATTACCGTATGTTAAAACAATTACATGGATGTGATATATTTCTGTTCTAAAAAAGGCCCCAAAAATCACAGGAATTATTGGAGTTTATACTGTAAGTACCCCGATCTAAGCCCCATTAAGTTACAAGAGCCCGCAGATGCGCAATGTACGACTCGGCGACATCGCCACATTTCTCCGGAATTAAATCAAATTTCATTAAAAATACTGTGTCAAGTGGCAAAGACATGGAGTATACATCATATAAATGACGGTTTCGTCTCAACATATGGAAGAGTGGTGTGGGGTATACTTTGTATTTATTTTGTATTTCATAGTTGAGAGAATCCAGAAAAAAACTCAACCCACCTCTGATCGTCGTCCCATATACGATGAGATCTCTGAATACGATTTAACACTTCAATACGATATATTTATGCGATTAAACATTTCACTGGCATATAATGTACATGTATATATGCGGACTTCCATCTGTATCAGGCTTGATCCACACATGTATATATGCGGACTTCCATCTGTATCAGGCTTGATCCACATAAGTATTTAATCATATTAGGGCTTGTTGTAATTACATTAATACTTTTAATATAGTTCCTTGGTATAAGCGTCATAACGTCCTACTCACTTATGTGATTGTTTAACATTACCTGTGTATTGATTCAAAACCGGAAGGAAAGCGCGGAATTCGCTGGTGGACTTCCCTCATTAACCCAGGGTTAACAGACGAAATGGATTGTTTGTTTGTTTGATTAGTATTTTACGCCATTCTCAAGAATATTTCACATATATGACACAAGTTGCACAACCATAAAAAATCGAAGTTTTATATTCTGTTAAAAATTAAAGTTCCTCCAGTGAAACTGACAGTATAAATTTACTTTCTAAAAAAGGGCCAGACGAAATGGAAACTCTGCTGTACTTGGAAGGGATTTCAGCAGGCCAGTGCGTCGATGGCAACGGTTACAGTTTTTACATGTCTTGATAAAATAGTCTAAAGTGCAATATTTCAGAACCTTCCATTCGAGAACGTGTTGATCTGTCTCATTAACTTACTCAGTGATTCACACTGTAACTCGAGAGTATTTCAGTATGACAGTATAAAACTTATTTTAGATTGATTGGAGGTTGGATGGCTGGTTGATTGGTTCGATGGTTGGTTGGTTGGTTGGTTGGTTGACTGGCTGATTGGTTGGTTGGTTGTTCGTTCGTTCGTTCGTTCGTTCGTTCGTTCGTTCGTTCGTTCGTTCGTTCGTTCGTTCGTTCGTTCGTTGTTATTCACATAAAAAAGATATGCACTAAACAATTACATAAATCATTATTAGGCAATCTTACATGGCCCAAAACAAATATCCTTAAACTAAATTGTATCAGCTTTCATAAAATCCATATCACTGTAAATGTCAGTGTGATTTGTCTATGGAAATAAATACATGGTACCAAACGCTCTGTCTAGACACACAGGCCTTCATTCTGGATAATTTCTGAAATTACTATATAAATATGACAATATACGAAAATATTTTGGACAGAATATTGATTCCGTTAGTATTTATTTAATTGTATATGTCATATCGTATAAACTATAGAAGACAATTGTAGGCCTAATAATATCGGCAAGTTGAAATATAACCGTTGTTGTGGTTGAAATATATAGAGCTGCACTATATTAAAAGTGACATGGTCGCCATCAAATTAGGTACATTTGCATTACATTATTTAATCACATGAGTTAGACTTATTTTATCAAGAAGTAAAAGTTTGAAGCTTTTCCTTTTTTCCTCAGCTAGCTTTTGTGTGTTAAGTAAAAGTTACAAAATAACAAGAACTGACAATTCTGCCAGAATATTTCAATTACGGTGTGCCGACGTTGGATTCGTGCAATTTCTACGGATTCCTACAAGCCATGTATTCACTGATATTTATTTATTTGAACGTTACTGTTAAAATTTTTTAACGAACTTCAATACTTCGATAAAACGCGGCGATCATAATTTGGTCATAAAATTTGAAAAGATGACGACCTGTGTCAGTATTAATGGCGGAAGAAACTCTGTACTGAAAGTTATTCATGTAGAAGACAGCCGGTGTCAGTATTTATGATGGAGGAAATTCAGTACTGAATTTTATCCACGTAGGAGACAGTCGGTCTCAGTATTAATGATGGAGGAAATTCATTACTGAATTTTATTCACCCACGTAGGACAGCCGGTGTCAGTATTAACGGTGGAAGATACCCCGTACTAGAGGTTATTCACGTAGACGACAAGCGGTGTCAGTTAAAATGGTGGAGGAAACTACCCAAGTTTTGAGCGCTAGGCGGGGCGAACTCATGAACCATATTGGTAAGTATGAGCCTTCGATCCCCCCCCCCCCACTTCACACACACACAATTCACCTTTCCTGCCCTCCTGAACTGAACAGGCCCCTACCCTTTTAGAGGAATATAGCAATACACTTAGCCACGAGAGCGACCGGAAATGACTAGTATGACTTCTCTTCCAACCTTAAATCGAATAGATTTCGATGGATAACTTTTGTGTCCTTCATAGATAATAGCAATACAGCAGGTATTTTATAGTCGTATTACCTGCAACCAAAACGGATAGAGATTTAAAATATATATAATCAAAACAAACTCATGAAAACTGTGGCATCTTGTATCACAGAAAAAGAGCTATAATTTGATTTTGACTTTTGTTTGGCTTACTAAACCATAAGAGATATGATACCATCAAAACATACCTCACTGAAACGTTAACAGCGTGAATTAGACGTTCAAACGTTTTGAGGTAAATTTTCTCAGGTTTCAAAATTTGTTTGACCTTTACTTAAATGTGGATCACGCGAATATTTGGAATAAAGTGACGTGAGCACTTGGATTACTTCCCGGAGCTCCACGGAATATTATTATTATTACACCGTTATGAGTGTTAAACCTAAGCACGAAATGGTCTCGGATAACCTTATAGAAATTATAGAAAAGTCGGTAAATGAATTAAATTAGTCGTTATGACGTATCAACAAAATAACCCTCCGTCTTGTCTTATGACACCTCGAAAGAAAAAAAGACTTTGGACTCTGAGATATGGGGGTAGATTAGAGGGCTCGACATCACGACACCGTGATAATTGTTACACCAAACCACGAAATTATTGCAAATAATATAATAATAATATATAGCTTTATTGACAGTATGTTAGGCCATGGGCCAGAATACATGCAAATATTAATACATTTAATAGAGTACACTGCATGTTTACATTATATTAATTGAAACAAACACATCATGTATCATTGTTGATTAGAAGATTGTACCATATCCATTCCCTTGGTTTTAGCTACATGGCTAAATGTTGCGAGACATTTCAAAAAAATTTCACATGACATGAGCAGTACGAATTTATGGAAGGTTCTTTTTTACATATATATTGATGGTAAATCCTTTTTTCGTACATCTTCATATGCTGAGCAAATAAAGTGGTACTGGTCTTCTCTAATATTTAAGTTACAAAAAGAACACTTTATCAAATTACGTGGAGTTGAAAAACCTCCAAACATCTACATTTAAACCAGCATTCCCTACCCTTTTTTTCGACAGATGACATCTTGATTTATTTGGTACCACCCCTGTCAAACACTTTTCTGTTTTCAGTTCAAACTATAAATATCATATGTTGCATGTACTAGAAGTAATAATACTTGCCCAATCCTGTTGAGAGATATCAACTAATCTTTGCTTAAACACAGTAAGAAATTGTGTTTGATCTCCCACCCCTTGATTTTGCCAAACAAAGCCCATCCCTGCTTTATTTAACAATGTTTTAACATCTGTTGTCCATGTTTGTCTTCCAGTATTGTCTAGATACAGTAACATGCTGTAAGCTTTATTGGGATATCTTGTTTTTGGCATATCTAACCTTCAACCAATATTTAACACACCTTATGGCAGAGGAACACAACAGTGGATAATTAAGGACCGCATTCACCAACAGCCATAGCATTTCGGTACCACTACCGGTTCGCAACCACCATTTACAGACCAGAAACTAAATCTGTTCCAAAATTTCATACCTTTGAAAACCCCAGACTTCAGACACATACTGTAGAGTAGGTTTGACTTTTGTGCCAAACAATTTAAAATAATATAGATTCGGCCAACACAGGAAAAGTCGCTTAGTAAAATAAATGAGTCGTGATGACTTATCACTAAAATGAGCGTCTGTTTGGAGTATGATACCTCGTAAGTATAAAAAGACCCTGGAGTCTGAGACCATGGGCATATTCATGGTTTTACTATACTGCTTTCGTATAAGACCCTGATTAAGTTTAAAAGGTGGAACATCAGTGCGGACAGATCGATAAGCTCAAACAATCATGATTCATATTACTGGCTAACAAATGATACGGTCTCGCCAAAGTTGTTTCTTAAAAACTGATATACACCTTCAACGCTTCGCTATCATGAAAGAGGATTAAGGGAGTACATTAAGCTAATCCCGTGCGTTTTAATAATTCCAGCATCCTTAAGTATTCCCAAATATATTTATTCCTTTTTAATTGTGCTGTGTAAGAGGACTCTTTGGTTTTGTCAAATTGAATAACACAATATGCAGTATTGCCGATGAAACAGGTACTGCATCTGGCCAAATCAGACGAAAATTCACATTTTATTAAGATTTAAAGAGTGCCCGACCCAAAAATATTTGGGTCGAAAGCTCGTTTTTGACATGGCCATAATGTTCATCAATTTATCTTTTTTACTTGATAAATTTCATATTTTTCTATTTGTACATCTTACATTCAACATACCCAGTGTCAAAAACACTTGTGGTGTGTCTTTACAGAAGCTTATATGAAGAGTTATTGATTTGAAACTATGGGCAGGACCATAATGTTAATCATCACACCACTGGCTATCTCTGAGATGCATCGCTACGAGATCTGGAAGATTCGATGGCAATGTGGTTGGGGTTTGTTTTAGCCATGGAGACATGTTCTCTACTTTTAAGATGATATCAGAAAACAGAGAAACCAGTCTGATCAACACCTCTGACGATATTTCAAGCAGATTGCTACAGTACAAGCTCTTCTAGGACTTATCATAGGGTTCACACAAAGTTCCGACTCCATCACAAATTATTAGAAGTTTTGATCTGTGGAGTTTAAGTTTCTCAAAGATTCCATCATTGGTCATGTTAACACATTGGACTTGTATGATACCTCCGTTGATAGATTTGATACAATATAGTTCTTACTCCATCCCCGTATAAAGATTGTTTAAAGTAATGTTTTAGATTTTCCTAGATATATAATTGATGATGTTAAAGATGGCAGATGTAACAACCATGTCAACATCATGTGCATACTGTATCTATCTACCACATTGATATATTTTTGCTTCGTAATAATTTCTTCTTTATTTGATAATAATTATATAAAATTTCACACAAATATTCTCTAAGTTGTGTTCAATCATTATATAAAAAATAATAATCTAAGAATTAAAATCCCACCAACTGTCTAGAGGACAGTGTCAACAAGGTGTGGATATGATGGGGACAATGTTGATCATGTCATTAGGTTATTTTTATTGGTGAACGGAAGATTCTCATTCAGGCCATCATTGGACATGTTAATTACCACAGTAGAGAACTGTATAGATTTGATAGCATATTGGTATTCCTTTATCAGAATATAAACAGCTCTGGAGAAGCAGAGGCTCAGCTAATCAACACTGTAGGGTGGCTTACTACACAGATGCCTCAAGCAAAGCTCCAAAGCTATTCTCAGATTTTAAGATTTGTATTCATAAAAACCTTGTGGCAATGTTTTTATAATGTCTTTATAATGTCAATCACAGTACTCACCAAACACATACTGTCATGTGGCTTCAGATATCTGGACTGGTTTTTACAAGGTTTCCTCTCATTTTATCCACCAAACTGTAGAAATGTAAAGTGGATAAGTGAAATACCCTTGCGTTGGACGTTTAACACAAATCAAATAAATAAAAATAAATCAATCATGTGCCTGTAATACATTATTTTATATGATGACGAATTCTAAGAAGCTCTCCTGCAAGAATTAATCTTATTTATCTGTTTGAATTAGCTTTGTGTTCTTGGTGGATCAATAGCTTCTCTAGTAATACTGATGGATTTGTGAGGAATACTGATGGATTAGTAAGGAATAATGATTGATTTGTAAAGAATTCTGATTGATTTGCAATGAAAACTAATTGATTTGTAAGAAAAATTGATTGATTTGTAAGGAATACTGATTGATTTGTATGGAATACTAATTGATTCATTTCTAATGAATTTTTATTGATTTGTAAGGAATACTGATTGATTTGTAAGGAATACAGATTGATTTGTAAGGAACACTGATAGATTTGTAAGGAATACTGATTGATTTGTAAGGAGTGCTGATTGATTTGTAAGGATCCTGATTGATTTGTAAGGAAGACTGATTCATTTGTAAGGAATACTGATTCGCTTGTAAGGAATTCTGATTGATTTGTAAGGAATACTGATTGATTTGTAAGGAAAACTGATTGATTTGTAAGGAATACTGATTCATTTGTACGGAATTCTGATTGATTTGTAAGGAACACTGATTGATTTGTAAGGATTTGTAAGGAACACTGATTGATTTGTAAGGAATTCTGATAGATTTGTAAAACAAGGAATACTGATTGATTTGTAAGGAACAGTGATTGATTTGTAAGGGTTACAGATTGATTTGTATGGAATACTGATTGATTTGTAAGGAATACTAATGATTTGTAAGGAATTCTGATTGATTTGTAAGGAATACTGATTGATTTGTTAGGAACACTGATTGATTTGTAAGGCATACTGATTCATTTGTAAGGAATTCTGATTGATTTGTAAGGAACACTGATTGATTTGTAAGGAACACTGATTGATTTTTAATGAATTCTGATTGATTTGTAAGGAATACTGATTCATTTGTATGGAATTCTGATTGATTTGTAAGGCATACTGATTAATTTGTAAGGAATTCTGATTGATTTGTAAGAAACAGTGATTGATTTATAAGCAATACTGATTGATTTGAAAGGGTTACAGATTGATTTGTATGGCATACTGATTCACTTGTAAGGAATTCTGATTGATTTGTATGGAATACTAATTGATTTGAAAGGGTTACAGATTGATTTGTAAGGAATACCGATTCATTTGTAAGGAATTCTGATTGATTTGTAAGAAACAGTGATTGATTTGTAAGCAATACTGATTGATTTGAAAGGGTTACAGATTGATTTGTATGGCATACTGATTCAATTGTAAGGAATTCTGATTGATTTGTATGGAATACTGATTGATTTGTAAGGCATACTGTTTCATTTGTAAGGAATTCTGATTGATCTGTAAGGAACATTGATTGATTTGTAAGGAACACTGATTGATTAGTTAGAATACTGATTGATTTGTTAGGCATTCTGATTGATTTGTAAGTAATACTGATTGATTTTTAAGGGTTTCTGATTGTTTTGTAAGGAATACTGATTGATTTGTAAGGAATACTGATTGATTTGTAAGAATACTAATTGATTTGTAAGGAATACTGATTGATCTGTAAGGAATACTGATTGATTAGTTAGAATACTGATTGATTTGTTAGGCATTCTGATAGATTTGTAAGTAATACTGATTGATTTTTAAGGGTTTCTGATTGATTTGTGAGGAATACTGATTGATTTTAAAGGGATGCTGATTGTTTTGTAAGGAATACTGATTGATTTGTAAGGAATACTGATTGGTGTGTAAGGAATTTTGATTGATTTGTAAGGAATACTGATTGATTTGTAAGGAATTTTGATAGGCTGTCAGCCCTATGAGACAGTTTTTCAGAGGTTTACTTTATTTCATTCAGACTGTAGCATTGATTTTGCCAGAAACTTGTCATGGCTGTCTTGTTGGACACTCAATGAACTTGTCAACATCACCAGTCTCCCTTAACAGGATCTCAAGTTGAGGTAAGAAAAGGCCAAATTCAATGAGCTTGTCAGGGTTTAGAAAATCAGTGACTACATTATTAGCTGGATTATGTTCATGTAAAACCCAATATAGTCCTCATAGTAGTTTGTTCAACACAGCAAACATTAATAAGTCTACCGTAAAGGCAACCTAAAGATGGAATAAAAGACGACCATATTCGATGAACTCGTCCTCTACTGGGTTTTGGAAAATCAGTGACTACATTATTAGCTGGATAATGTTCATGAAAAACCCAGTATAGCCCTCGTAGTAGAGTTTGTTCAACACAGCCACCATTGATAAATCTACCTTAACGGCAACCTAAAGATGTAATAAAAGACGACCAAATTCAATAAACTTGTCGTTTACAGCAGTTTAGAAAATCAGTGACTACATTATTAGCTTGGATGGAGTTTGGAGGGAGCTTCATGTTGCCCTGGTGCTCTCGGAGTAAGGGGAAACAAGAAGCTGTTGTGGCGTCCTGTTTTGTCCTGTAATTGTCTTGTATATTGACATTGTTTGTTGCCAGTGCCTTGGGGGGGTGATTTCCTTCACCCATTGGGCTGGCACGCCGTCATATAAGTGAAATAACCTTAAGTACGGCGTAAAACCCCAATCAAACAAACAAACAAAAACATAAATTCATAAAATATATGTACGCCACAACCAGGTTTTCAAATAACAACTGTGGATTATTAGCATCCGTGTGTCTTTGCTTTTATAGATCGAGGAAGGAACTGACACAGTGCTATTAAACTCATATACATGTTGTCTTAAAGTGAATGTCTTTAATAAATTTTACAATTTTATTTTTTCCATGGGTACAAGCTTTGACTAAGTCATAAACAGAGCTGAATTTTGTTTCCAGAGCAAAGGCCTGTCTTTCTGAAACTCAGTAGACACATTCACCATCAACTGTAGTTGTGCCTTTTGCTTTTACAGATTGGTCAATATTTTTTATTTTGTTTTCCATTGATACACATTTGGACTAAGTCATTAACAGAAGTGAATTTTGTTTCCAGAGCAGAACTTGAAAACTATAAAGGTTATCTTTATTAAACTTAGTAGATAGATTCCCCATCAACTCTATTTATGCCTTTTGCTAATGGATCCGCCAATATTTTTATTCCATATTTTGACATATGTGATTACCATGGTTACCAAATGTTTATAACGGGTCTATGCCACTCATTGAGGGCATTTTTGGGGGTTACTAAAACTCTTGTTGAAATATTAAAAAAATGGTCAAGCTACATGTAGTTCAATTTTTAAAGATGATGTGGCTCCAGTTTGATATTGACTACCAATTAAATGGAGAAGCAGGTACTATTAATCTGTTGTTACAATTCTATCCTCAGGAAGCTGTACATTATTTTCATTCGATTTCTCTTTTACCTTGATGGACATGTATATAAGGATATTGCTTGCTGCATTGTGGAACAGTTATTTCTATGGCTACTTAGGAATTGTCAATTATTGATTTGGCCTCGCAAATGATAAATTTTCTTTCGGAGAAATGTCACGTTTCCAGGGAAATATTGGTCTGAAGTGTTTTTGGTCAGGGAAATCAACGAATAGAAAAGTTTCAGGCTGTTACTATCTGGTCTGTCAGACTGTAATTGCTCTCAGTCTGCGATGATGTAACACCAACTGTCAAAACAAGCTGTACTGACACTATACAGGTGATTAAGACCTCTGTGATGGCCCTTAGTTAGACATACAATACACTTAAAACAGGGTAGAGACTGTTAAAGTCTACATAGCAGGTGGTTGGCGGAGGCTTCCTGTTGCCTTGGTGCTCTCTGAACCAAGAGCTAACACAAAGGCCATTTCTTGTGGCATTTTGCACTGTTTATTTGCTCATTGCAACATGTTTTGCGTCCTGTGCTTGTTTTGTATTTTGTCAATGTTTGTTGCCACTTTGTCGCCACTATGTCGCCTTTGTGTAAATTCATAAAAGACATTCATTTTAAGACTACATGTATTTTCAAAGTCTGATAAAGTGTTTCCCTACGTGAACTGAATTATAATTACAAAAAGAAATGCCTTTATTTTATTACAGACATTCTGATTTACTGAACAATTATGTGAGCTGAATAAGATAACAAAACACAGAGATTTTCGCAAGTTTAAGTACAAGTTATAATTATAGACTATGTGAGTTCACTCACTTTTAACGATTGTAAACCCTCCTTTAAATAAAGTATTGATCAAGATTTCAAATTTGTGATCGAATTGAATACAAAAATATCTGACTATCTGACCATGCCACCTGTCTCAACTGTAACTGTTTTCCTCTTTACCATCATTCATATTTCATGTTCAAGGCTTAGTGAGCAAAATGGTGATTAAAAAGCTTCACTGATATAGTGAAAGATTACATAAGCTGTTCAAAAAAGAAGTGAAAAAAAACAGAAATTCCATTCTCCATTTAAAATGTTATTATTTTTTTGGCATTCAGTTTAATATTGTGATAGCAAAATATTTAGAAATTTAAGAAAAACAACATAAATTTATTCTCATTCAAAATGTTGACGACAACTTGCATTCTTCTTATAAACTGATGAATGAAAAACAAATTGTCAAGCTGATTCTGCCTATTACAATGACAGCTGCGAAATAAGAATACTTCAGTATAAAAAACATATCTCAGATTATTATGGACATTCAGTTTAAATTTTTTTGAGCGCAATCAGAATTCAAAACAGAAATTTTGTTTTAAAGCAATGCAGGATATTCAGTTTAAGAGAGTAATTTTATTTTCACGTTATTGGTAAAATTCTAATCTTGAGAAATACTGTATTAAATGAAGTCAAAAACCCATATTTCTCTTTTATACATAATACATGTCCCAAAAACATTCAACAAATTATGCAATGTCTACGTGATCGGAATTTTAAATACTGTCCTTTTTTTTTCCTGTTCCATTGTATTGTATAGTGTCAATCATGAGTGATACAGTGTTACATGTATTACATAGGCTGGAAGAACAGAGCTTGGCAGTGAAAAACTTTGGTGGTTTTAAATATGACAAATAAAAATGTTTAACGACAAGGTATTACATTCTTCCTGTGATACAGAATATTTCAGAAATAATTATCATTTTTATGAATTGTACATAAAGTGTAAGCTTAGTGATATGTGCTAACCTAAACAACCATAGAACATATTGAGATATAAAACTGTCATCAACATTTAAAAAAAAAAAGGAGGCAAAAATTCTCCTCAAAATTTTTTGGCGGGTGGCTGGAGGGAGCTTCGTGTTGCCCTGTTGCTCTCAGAGCTAAGGGGCAACACGGAGCCTATCTGTTTGTGGCGTCCTGTTATGTCCTGTGGTTGTCTTGTAACTTGTCATTGTTTGTTGCCAGTGGCGTCGGGGGT